>JAJJKW010001915.1:0-22692 GCA_023805745.1 Isotricha sp. YL-2021b | reverse complement strand
CTCCAAACATCAATTTTAAATCCATTATATTTTTTACCAGAAACCATTTCAGGAGAAGCATAACAGGACTTCCACAAGGAGTTGATAATAATTCATTTTTATCATAAAAATAATTTGATAAACCAAAATCAATTATTTTTAAAATATGATCTTTTGTTAATAATAAATTTTCTGGCTTTAAATCTCTATGAACTATATTTAAAGAATGAATATATTCTAAACCATTTATTATTTGATAATAAAAAAATGCTGATTCTTCATATTTTAATTTACCCTTATTTACTATATAATTAAATAATTCTCTTCCTTCACAATATTCCATTACTGTATAATAACTATCTGATGTTTCAAATATTTCTGTTACTAAAATTATATTTATATGTTCAAATTTTGATAACATTTCAAATTCTCTTTTTATTCTTATTTTATCGTCATTATCTTTTATTTTATTTTTTTCTAATATTTTTATTGCTACTATCTCTTTTGTTGGAGAATGTATTCCTAATTTTACTTTTCCAAAAGTTCCTCTTCCTAATGTATTTTTTATTTGATAATGTCCTATTGTTATTTCTTTTTCATCTTTTTGGATATTATTTATAGAAGGAGTACTCATTAAATTTAAATATTTTCATTATGAGAATAATAGTTGAAAATTTAAAATATAAATATTTGAAAAATAAAAAAAAACCATCAAATAAAAATTAAAAGAATAATAAAATCTAAATTAAGATATAATTTATTTCATGATTTTAATGAATATAGAAAGAAGAATGAATATATATTAGAAAGGAATTATATTAAATTATTTTTATATTAAAGAAAAGAATTTAATTTATTGAAAATGAAGAAATCTATATTATAGTAAGATTTAATTAATTATTGTTTCAAAATTATTAAATAATTAAAAAAATATAATGACAAAGACTCTAGAAAAAATTAGTAATTCTTCAAAAGATTTTTTTATTGATGGTGGATTTAAAGACAATAATAACAATACTAACATTATTTATCCTTTAAATAAATTTATTCATTCAAGAAGTATAAGTAATAATATAAAAACTAAATTTATCGATTGTTATAATGGTTTTTTTAAAAAAGAAGAACCTTTAATTGTTTATAAACGAGATAATAGTGATTTGAAAAATTCATTAAATTCAATAATATTAAAACAGAAAAAAAATAAAAATTATACAAGTAATATATTAACAACTAATGAAACACCAAAAAATATTTCAATAAATACAAAGAAAAAAATTTTAACAAATTATATAAAAAAATTAGAGCATCCAAAAGAAGAATTAAATGTCCAGTTGAAATATAAACATAAAAATAATTTTCCTATACCTTACAATAAAAGGAATAATTCTTTTAGAATGATGACTAATAAAATTTTAGGAAATGAAAATACTTTCTTATCAAGAAATAATCTCACAAAATCACTTTTTAAAAACCAAAGTTCTAGAAATAATCATATTATATTAACTCAACAAAGTAATAATGGAACTAATAATATTAATATGGAAGTATTTAAATTAAGAATGGGATTAACTTCTTTTTAAAATTTTTTTATTAAATTTTTTTGATTAATTTATCCAAAATAATTTATAGATAATAATTATTACATACTCTTAATTATAAATAATAATACTAAATAAATATTTAAACATTTTTATACTTATTTATAATATCATCTTTTATATTATTTTTATGATAATTCATACTTCTAAAATACATTTCTGCCATTATATTATTATCCAACATAATTGAAGGAAAACATAATCTTGGATTAATTGAATTTATTTTATTTTTAACTAAATTTTCATTTTTCTTTAATTGAATACGTTTTATTTTTGAATAAGAACTTGAATTTTCTTTTAGTAATAATTGAGTTATTTTATTTTGAATTTCAAGCTTCTTTTTCAATATATTATTCTTATTTGGGCTAAAAGAATTAATAGTTAAATTTTTGTTTATTAGATATGGAGAATTTTTTCCTAAATTATTTCTTATATTTCCCATACTTTGAAGATTATGAAATTTTTCTATTTTATTTCTTCTATTTTTTTCAAAAGTTAAATAATCATCTTTAGATGATTTATTATTTTCTTTTTTTAAATGAGATGTTTTTATCAAGTATTTTTTTATATTATAATTTTTGGGAATTGGATTTAAAAAGTAAATTTTTTTTTTTGCTTTTTTTAACAAAAAAGAATCAATATTACGATTTAAATAATTTATTTCATCATCTGAAAAATTAAAATGGTTGTTTTTTATAATTTTTAAATTATTTTCGTAGTTATTAAAATTATTTGAAAAACAAGTTTCATCCGATTGAATAGTTGAATAAACAGGGCAAAAACTTTTATTTTTTTTCCTTCTAGATTTTTTATCAATATAATAAATTTTCTCTTCAAAAATATTTTTAACTGAAACTTGTTTCATTTAACAAAATAATTCAAAAATAAATATTTTTAATCTTAAAAAATATAAAAATTTTTAATAAAAAATCTTTAATTATATTATAATTCATAATATTAAAAAACAAAATAATAACAAAAAGAAATTAATATGGAAAAAACAGCAATAATTGACATAGATAATGATAGTAATATATCAGTTTTTAATAAAGATATATCAATAGATGATTTTACAGAGAATTCAACAAATCAAGAAGAAGATGATTTATTAAATGATAGTTTAGATTTTAATAAAAGTGTCAAAACTAATTTAAATCTTTTAATTGAAAATGAAAAAAGTAATAATCAAATAGAAATAATACAAAAAAATAATTTATGTCCACCAAAAATTTCAAAATTAAAACCAAAAAAAACAATAGAACCAGTAAGTCCAATAAAATTAAATTTTAAAACTTTTGGAAATGATAATTCAGATAATAAAAAAATTAATGAAATAGTTTATAATTATTCTCTTAATCAATCTGATGCAAAATCATGTAATGATGAAATAATTAGCGAAGATGAAATTGAAGAAATAAATTTAAATATATCAATAGAAAAAGAAGTAAAAAAAGAATTATTCAATATAAATGAAATAAAAAAAGAAATGAAAAATTATAAACTTGAATTAACAGAAAATGATAATAAATCAAAAGAATATGAAAATATATTAAATAGTGATAAAATATTTAATAAAAAAAAATATAAAAAAAAAAAAAAGTATATTTAAAAAACATATTCAAATTCAAGAAGAAACAAATTGGCTTTTTTCTTCAATGGGACCATTAATTTCATTAAATAGAGAAATTACTAATAGTTTAAGTCAAAGAGCTACTTCACTTCAAATTAATAGATCAAATACTATAAATAATAATTTTAAAGCAAAATTTAGAAATAGTAATATTTCTATTTTAGGTATTTTAGAAAGTGTGGCTAATGAAAAAAAAGAAAGAAATACAGTTAATGTTGTTTAGATAAAAAAAGGTTTAAAGTTATATTTGAACTTTTTAATTTATTTTTTATTTTTTGGTTGTTTTATTAGTGAGTTTATATGAGTTTATAAATATCTATTATTTATTTTACAAAAAAAAATTTTTTTTTGATAAAATAAATAATAAATTAATTTTATTTTAATTTTCAATATTAGGATGAATGAAAAATAAATAAAAAAAATGCAAAAATATATAATTCTTAATAAAATAAATTAATAAATATAAAATAACTGAATTAAAAAAAATATAAAAAAAAAATGGACAAAGAAAGAAAAGCAATAATAAAGAACAGTGATATGACAGAAGATATGCAACAAGATGCAATTAATGTGGCAACAAAAGCAATTGATTCATATAATATAGAAAAAGATATTGCTTGTTATATCAAAAAAGAATTTGATAGAAAACATAATCCAACTTGGCATTGTGTTGTTGGAAGAAATTTTGGAAGTTATGTTACTCATGAAACTAAACATTTTATTTACTTTTATTTAGGTCAAATTGCTGTTTTATTATTTAAATCTGGATAATTTTAATAAAATTTTTTTTTACTTTTTTTTGAAATATTTTTTTAATTAATTTTTTTAAAGTTTTTATTATATATTTTTTTTAGACATATTGAAATTTGTTATGAAATATTTAATTAAATAATAAAATTATTAAAATACCGAAATTAAATTTATTGAATATTTTTTCCAATAAAAAAGCTCAAAAATAATTATATAAAATAATAACAATAAATAATAAATAAACAATACTAAAAAATAAATATATTAAATACTCATATTACATAAAAATTCAAATATATTTTCACTATCATCAAAACCATCTAATTTATATTTTGAAATATATTTTCCATCAATAAAACAAGAAGGATCATATTTTGTTTCAAAAACTTTATCAATTGTTAATCTAAAAGCATCGTCTAACATTCTTGGAATTAATTTTTCAATAACAGGAGAAGAAATTCCTAATCCTGGATTATTACTTATTTCTAATATCCATGGTTTAAAATTTTTATCTAGAATAAAATCATATCCAAATATTTCAAAACATAAAACACTTTTTGTTTTCATTAATTTATTTTTTACTGAATTCATTGATATTAAAATCAAATTTTTCATATCAGAAATTAATTTATTAAATTTATCAAGAGAAATATTTTCATTTTGTAAATATAGTTTAAAATCATTATAAGATATTTCATTTCCATATTCATATTTTTCAAATTTATTACTTTTTTTTTGAACTGAATGATTTGTTATATGAATAAATTTATTTTTATTATTTAAATCATATTCTTCACTACTTCCCTTTAAATGTCCTTCTTTACAATAAAATACATTTAAATTTGAATCAACTAAAACAAAACATCTTATATCAAATTTTCTATTATTATATAATAATGGGTTATCTAAATATTTTTGAATTATTATATCATTTGAACAATGCATTGTTGAATATTTTTTTGGTTGTTTTTGTTCTTCATTTTCTTTATTATTTACATTTAAAGTTACTATTTCATTTTCATTATTTTCTAATTTTTCTTCTATATTATCAATTATTATTCTTTTATCTACTCCTTGAAACATTCTTTTACATATTTTAAATATTTCTTTATCGTCATTATTTATTTCAATACATTTTCCTTGATATAAATCTGAAGGTTTTATTATCCAATAATTATATTCACTAAGAAATTCCTTATTAATATATATTGGAGTATATTTTAAATTTAAATAATTTTTTTCATAATCAAAAACTTCTGAATAATTTTTATTAAAGATTAAATTTTCATTACTCTTTAAATTATCTTTAACAATAAGAAAGATATCTTTAAATATATTAAATTGTGTTTCAAAACTTATTTTTGAATGACTAAAAATAATAGTAAATGGGACTATATCAAATACATTAATTTTATTTTTATCACAATATTGTATTAAATTATGAAAAAAATGTTTTTTATTTCCAAGTTCATAATTTCTTTCAAATAAATTTGTCATTTTTAATTTTTTCATTGGGAAATTATTATTTATAACAAATCTTTTAAAACTAATTCTATTAGAAAAATATTTCCATTGGAAATTTGCATTAATATAATTTGGATCGTCTCTATTTTGAATTAAAACCCAATTAATTCTATGTTTAAAATAATTAGATAATTGACTGAAATACATTTGATTAATTGAATAATAAAATATATTTAAAGGATTATTTATATTTTGAATTAAAGGAAATGAAATTATATTTTTATTCATAATTGTTTCTATATTATCAATTGGAAAAAAATCAATAGAAGAATTAATTAATTTTAAAGTTTTTTTTTTTGAAATACAATTAATTTTTTCACTTTTATTTTTATAAAATATTGGTAATTTTATTGGATCCCTTATTTTTATTTTTTGTGAAGTTGATTTATTAATAACAAAAAATCTATCTTTTGTTGAACTTAGTTCTTTTTTATTTTTATTAAACTCTTCAAAAATTTTATTTCTTGTTTTAATAATTTTACTAATTTCATTTAAAGATTTTATTGGACTTAATAATTGTTTTTGAGGATATAAAACAAGGGGTTCTTTATTATATTGTTTATATGGAAAAAAAGATTTTGGTTTTTGAATTGTAAAATGTGAAGAAGTAAATTTTGTTGAATATGAATTATTATTTAATAAATTTGAACTAAATTTTATATGTTCTCTTAATTTTTTTTTAAAAAATGACATTGATAATAGATTTTGAATTTCTTTTGAATGAGTTTTGAAAATTGATTCTTTTTTTTCATAATTATTCCCTCTTTCTTCTAATCTAAATATATTATTTTTTGGAAAATGAATATATTGAACTGATAAATGAGTAGTATATTTATTTGGTGTTTCATTTTTATTTTTACTTCTTATTTTTGAATCTCTAATATAAATTTTAATATTGTTTGATAACATTTTTCCTTTTTCCTGAAAAAAAAACAAAATAAATAAAATTTTTTATTTTAAAAAAAATTATTTTTTATAATTCTAAATCTTTAAAAAAAAAAAATTTAAAATTTAAAATAAAAAAAAAGAACAATTTATGTTTTATTGTAGATTTAATAAAGAACATAAATATACAAGTCAAAAAAAACAATTAATTCATGAAAATTGTTGTCAAGATAAAAAAAATTCAAATAAAAGAATATGTCCTTATAATTCAATTCATATTTATGATATTTCTACAATTGAAAAACATATTTTAATATGTCCAACAAGAATTAAATATGAAGAAGAAATTAAAAAAATTAAAGATAAAATTGAAGAAAATGAAAAACAAAGAATAATTAATTCTTTTGATTTTTTGAAAGATGATGGTATTTATGATAAAAATTATAGATGGGATTCTCCAATTATTATAGAAGAAAATAAAGAAAATAAAGAAAATAATCAAAATGAAATTAATGATTCAGAAACTTTAAATAACAGATTTGGAGAAGAAGATAAAGTATTTCAATCTTCTTATATTTAAAATTTAAATAAAATTAGTTTTATTTTTTGCTAACATTAAAGATTTTTCAAAAAAATAAAATAATTAATTGTTATTTTATATAACTATCAATAAAAAAAGCAAAAAAAAAATTATATTAAAAAAATAAATGGATATTGAACAAGAAGAATTCGAAATTCAAGAAAAACCAGAAAAAAAATTATTATCATTTCATTCTCCATTAATTCCAATTCTACAAAAAACATTAAAAGAAAATCCAATAAAAGAATTAAAAATATTATGTTTAGAATTGATAAAATTTAATGAATATAAAGAAGAAATATCAATGACAATAACAAAACCAGAAAAATTAAAAGAACATCAAGAAACATTTAAATTTAAATTATTAAGTAAATTAGAAAATTTAGTAATAGATGCTTTAAATATGAGAATAAAAGAAAATAAAAATGAAAGAATAAAAAAAATATATGATTGGTATATAGATAAAAATGATTATTTTGTTAAATTAAAAGAAATGAAAGAAAGAACAACATCAGATAAAGATCAAATTGAATTAGAAGAACCAAAAAAAGAAGATCATTATTTATCTTTAAAAGAAATGAATGAACATAGAACTGATATAAAAGGTTATGAAAATGCAACAAAAAGATTAAAAAATTATTATAGGAAAAGTATAGATAATAAAGCTACAAAAGAAATAAAATTTGCTTTTAAAGATGGAGTTAATTTAAATTATTATTATAAAGAAAATGGTTTTAATAATACTTTAACTTCTTTTAAAGAAAATATTTCTGCTTCTTCTACTTATTATGATACTTTTTATAAAAAAAATAAAATTGAAATTAAAACTGGAAGTGATTGGTTTAGAAAAACTGGATTAGATTTTAATAAAGAACAAAAATCTTCTTATTCTTTTGCAAGACCTAAATATGAATATAATTACCTTTCAGTTGAAAAAGATATTAATATTGAAAAAAATAAATTTATTCAAGAAAAAAGAAATGAAGAAGAAAGAATTAAAGCTATGAAAGAATTTGCTTTTAGAAAAAGTTTTTATAATTCTAATGTTAATCAAAAAAATGAAATGAAAGATATGTTAAATTTATATAAAATTATTTATAAAGAAAAAAAAGAAGAAGAAGAATTAAAAAGAAAAAAAGAAGAAGAAGAAAGAAAAAGAATAGAAGAAGAAGAAAGAAAAAGGAAAAAAGAAGAAGAAGAAAGAAAAAAAAAAGAAGAAGAAGAAAGAAAGAAAAAAGAGGAAGAAGATAAAAAAAATTCAAATTATATAAAAAAAGAATCTGAAGAAGAAGAAGAAAAAGAAGAGGAAAAAGAAGAAGAAAAAAGTATAAATTTTTCTGAAGAAATAAAAGAATCAAAACCAAAAATAGATTTAAATAATATAAAATATATAGGACCAACTTCAAATGAAGAAGAAATAAATATAAAAAAAACAAAAACATTTAATAATAATGAAATAATTGAACAATTTTTTACAATAAATATAAAAATGAAACCAGTTGAATTAAAAAAAAAAACAATTAATTCAAAAATAAAATATAAAATAGAAAAAGATAAAGAATTAAAAGAAGAAGAAAATGAAAATTATGGAAATATGAATAAATCTAAAAAAGAATTTCCTTTACAAAGTGATCTATCTTCTTATAGAGATTTTACTGATAGAACTGCTTTTTTAAGAAAAATAAATACCAAATTAAATAATATTAGTAATGTTGATATTGCTAAAAAAGGTTATTATCAACATTTTAATCCTTTAAGTTATTTTGATAATAAAAATTATATTTCTTCTAGAAAAGAAGAAAGATTTAATAGTGAAGATAAAGAAGACAAAAATATTTTATTTAAAACTTTTTCAAATTTTAAAAATGATTTCTTAAGTATGCGAAGAACTATAAGTAATTTCCATGAACAACAAATGAGAAATTCAAAATTATATTCAAGAGGAGGAAAAAGATTAAGAATAAAATTAGATGAAGTTATTAATACTCCAAGAATTAATGTTAATTATCCTATGATTTATCTTCCAAATCCTGGAAATAGTTTATTAAGTAGTATTAATCAATAATTTTATTATTTTTTATATTTTGAATAATGGTAATTAAAGTCAAAAAATAATATATATGAAATAAATATTTAAATATAATACTTCTTTTTTTATTTTATACTTTTCAGCTAAATAAATAACCATAATATTATAATTAAATTTAAATATATTTATAAAAAAGTTTTTTGTCTAAAATTTTAAATTATACTTTTGGAATGAATATCATCAACACTTTTAAAAGTATTTGTATTATTTGTATTTGGAGTATTCTTATATTTTTTTTTTAAAGAATTAACTTTATTATTTCTTGTATGATTTATTTCATTATTATATCTGTAATTTTTAATATGTTTAATAACATTAATTGCTTGATACTCATTCATTTTATTATAAAATTCTAAATTTCTTCTTTTACAAGGTGGACAATAATTATAAAAAGGACCAAAATTATTAATACTTTCTAAATTTTTTTGAATAAATGGATTATTAATTTTAACTTCTTTATAAAAAGCTTCTGAATTGGAATTTAAAAAAGGACCAAACTTTGAATCTTCAATTTTTTCAAAAAATTTCTTCTTTTTATTTTTTTTAGATTGTACTCTAGATTTAGGAGGTATTACATTATTATATATATTATGTTTAAATTCCTCAATTCTATCTTTAAATTTTAATTTATATAAATTGTCAAATACATTATATTCATAATTATTTAAATTTTGAGTTAAAAGTTTAATTTTATTTTCATCCATCATTTCATTTTCTTTTTGCTTTTCTTTTTCAAATTCCATTAAAGAATTCATTTTTTCTTTTATGGGATAAGCACTTCTTAAATTTTCTAGAATATGATAAATTTCTTTATTAGAAAAATTTTTTTGACTTTTACTTAAATATTTATATCTAATAACATTAACTAATCCTTTTGCATTTTTTTTTTCTTCTTCTTCAGGAAGTAAAATATTTTTTTTTTTCCTATATTTATAAACTAATGATTGCATATTATTAATAGAATTGTTATTATCTATTTCATTTAAATTTTCTTTTTTATTAAAAAAGAAATTTCCTGTTTTACTCATATAATTATTTATTTCATTAAAATTATAATTTTCGTTATTATTTTGATTTGGACCTTTTCCACAATAAGAAAAAAAATCCTTATCTTGAGAAAATAATTTTAAAATATTATTTTGATATTGACTTTGAACTTTCCATTTTTTTGGAATATTTTTATTTGTATAAATACATTCTTTTATGGATGCTGATTTTATTCTATTTAATTGTCTTTTTTTTTTTTTTGTTTCAATATCTTTTTTTTCTATTGTATCAAATAATATTTTTTTTTTTTCATTTTTCTTTTTTGGTAATTTGAAACTTGATTTTTCTTCTTTTGGCTCTTTTGATATTATTATGTATTTTTTGTTGGTACTTTTTATTTCCATTTATTTTATTTTTTTTTAGAAAATAATAATAATTGTTTAATATTTGAAAATATTAAAAAATTATTTAATTTTTTTTTAATTTTTTTGAATTCCAAATTTTAAAAAATTTTTCTGGTTTTTTATTTTAAATATGATTTAATATATTTTTAAATAAAGAATAAATGGCTTTTGAATTTTTATATGATGAAGATAATTTTACATTATTGTTAAATAAAAGAGAAGAAGAAAAAGAGAAAGATTTTGTTTTTTATAATTTAGAAGTTAAAAAACAATTTCATCAATATTCAAAAATAAATAATAGTATATATTTAATTCTTTCTCTTTCAAATGATTTTAAACAATATAAAATAAGAACTTGTAATTACATAAATTTATCAAATCAAAAAAAATCAAAAAATATATTTTTTACTACTTATGATATTTTAATTGAAGAAAGAAAAGATACAAAATTACTTTTATTAACAAATAAAGATGAAGATATTCAGGAATTTATTTCTTTTATTAAACATTTATTAACAATTGATGATTTAATTTTAAAATTAGAATTTTTTGAGAAATTAAAAAAGAGATTTAAACTTTTAACTCTTGAAATAAATTATAAACAATCAATTTTTAGAAATAATTTTTTAAAAAATATTAATTATTTAAAAGATTATATTTTAAGAGAGCCAAAAAATGAAAAATTATTAAATCCTCCAATAAATATTTTATTTCTGAATTGTTTAAATTTTCCAAATAAACAGCCATCAATTCAAATAAAAATTAATTCAAATTCAAACAATAAATATAATCAAAAAAAAACAAATGTAAAATATACTTTTTTATCATTTAAAATCCCAATTAAATCTATTAATTTTGATAGAACAGGTTTAGATTTTAAAGAAAAAAATCATTTAGATATTTTATTAAGTTATGCAAAAATACATAAATTTAAACATATTGTTAAAATTCCTATTTCATATAATGAAGAAGTTTTAAATCAAGAAAGATTTGATCATGGGTATTATTTACAAACAATTCATTTTGGTGAATTTAATGAAATAAATAGACAAATTCAAGACATTGTTCATAATATTTATGAATGTAGTTTAGGAACAATAATTTTTGATTTGGATTTTAATCCACTTGGATTTATTGGAAATAAATTCACTAAATTAAAAACAGATTATAACATATATTATATTACTTTTTTTAATAGTGAACAAATGGATTTCATTTTTAAATCAATTTTAGAAATTGAAGAAGAAACAGGTTTAGTTTTATATAATGGAAAAAATAATGATAAAGTTAATAATAATAATAATAATAATAATAATAATAATAATAATAATAATAATAATAATAATAATAATAATAATAATAATAATATTCAGATACATCAGATGAAATTTGAAATAAAGAATATTAAAAAAGATAATAATATAAAAAAATTACAATTTGAAAGACAATTAGATTTATCTTTGGAAAAACAAAATAAGAAATTATTTGAAAATCATGAAATAGAAATTGGGTTTTTAGGAAAGAAAAAAATAAGAAAATTGGATAAAATAAATGAAATCCAAAATATAACTTTTTCATTGGTAAAATCATTAAATTTGAAAATAGATAAAGTAGATGATCTACAATATGATTCTTCTTTATCTCAAAATAATGTATTTGAGATAAAAGCAGAAAAATTATTAACATATAATTCATTAAGTGATGGATATGAAAATATTAATGAAGAATATGAAACACATATATATATTTAATATATAATATTAAAAAATAGATTAAAAATATGTAAAAAAATGTTAAATCTAAATAAATTTTTAACGATTAATTCAAAATAATTGCTATAATTTAAAATAATACTATACAAAAAAATATAATAATTCATCCATTAAAATTATATCTATTCTCAGGAAAGTATTGATTAATTTGAAATGGATTTTGAAAAGTATTAAAATTATTATAATTATTAAATAATGAATTTAAAGTATTAGGATATAAATTCTCTAAATTTGGATTAATTTTAGCAATTTCCATAGCAAGAGTTTGTTGATAATTGAAATTAATTTGTTTTTGTTTTTCATTATCAATAACAACAGAATTATCAGAATTTGATTTTCCACTTAAATCAGTACTTTGATTATAATTTTCATTAAAAAAAGCTTTCATTGAATTATATAAATCTCTTTCCATATTTTGTTGTTGTGAAATTATAAAATTTGGATCAATATAACTTAAAGGATTTAATATAAAATTTGTATCAAAAAATAAAAATAATTTTGTTAAATCTGTTGGATCAGTTGAATCTAAACAATAATTTATAAAATTCTCTATTTGAATCATTTTCATTGGTTCTATTCCAAAATTATTTATTCCATTTGTATTTTTATACATTTGACTATAATCTATTTTATTTAATCTTTTTTTTCCTAATAAAGAATTATAATCATTTTCTTTTTCATATTCAAAATTTTTATTTTTTTGAATTTTACTTATTTTAAATATTTTTTCTTTATTTTTTTTTTTATTATCTTCTTTATCACAAAAAGAATAATCTTTAAAATTCATTCCTTCAATATCAATTCCATTATAACCTCTTTCACTTAAAGAAATAGGATTTCCATTTGAATTTTTAAATATATATAAAATCATTTTTTCAACTTTATCCATTTCAACATTAGAATAATTAAAATTATTAACGAAACTTTCAATTAATTTATTATCAATTGAATTATTATTGGGTATATTATTTTTTCCAAAATCAAAAGAATGGTATTTTTTATTTAACTTTATTAAATATTTTTGAGCATGAGATCTAATTTGAGCACTTGATCTTGTTTTAACATATTTTTTAACTTTTTTCCAATTATTTCCATATAATAAACAACCTTTAATAAATCTAATATGTTCTTCATGATTCCATCTTCCATTTAAATTTTCTTCTTTTTCTTCACTAAAATTCAATGAATTATTTGAATCTTTATCATCTAATGAATTATGAAAAGGATGAATTGTATTATATAAGACTAAATCTTCTTGATTATATTCTTCTTTTGATGAAGGATTTTCCATTAAAAAATATTTTTTATTATTTTTTATAGAATCATATCTTCAAAATAATGATAAATTTTAAGATATATATTATTTTATTTTTAATTTATTTGATATACTTATTTTTTAAATAATATAATTTAAATTTTATAATAATTCTCAAAAAAATGAACAATTTTTTTATAAAAGTTAAATTTTTTAGTAGACATAAAAAAAATTATAAAATTCCCCAAATTATAAGATCCCATATTAATTTTTTTATTCTAAATTTTTTAGTTTACATTCTTTATCAAAATCAGTAAAAGGGTAATAAGAGTGATAAAGTTACTAGGTTATTATAATAAATTATTTCTTTATTAATTTTTCCATTAGAATAAAGAAAAAACGTATATATTTTAATAAAAAAACACAATTCCTAAATTATAAATACTTTCCAATTATATGTTTAGTCTTTTTGATTTATCCAATATTTTTTCAATTAAATAAATGAAATAATATATTTTCATATTTTTATTATTATTTTCATCACAAGTTTTATTCACGTTGACATTTCATATAATAAAAATTTAATGATTATTAATTAGTAATTTTCCATATCAGTTAATTTAAATTATTATTAATTCTGAAAAAAAAATTAATTTAATAAATTGATTTTTTTGAATTATGATTTATTTTGAAAATAAAATTAAATTCTAAAATGTTTTTTAATATTATTTTTTATATTAAATTATATTTAATTATCCAATTAAACAAATATATATATAGAAATTAATAATAAAAATTATTTGAAAAATTTAAAAACAGCAAGTCTTTCATTATTAGCTTTTCTCTTCATTAAAATATCAAAATTAAAATTATATTCTTTTGTAATATAATTAATAATTTTTAAATATTCATTTTCTTTAGAAAGGAGTAAATAAATAATGCAATTTTCATTAATATGATTTTTTAATTGATAAATAAATTTAAAAATAGTTTCACTCCCTTTTTTTCCTCCAGCCCAAGAAGCATAAATATCTTTTTTTTCTAATGCTCTTTTATATTCTTCATCATCAGTTGTAACATAAGGAGGATTAAATATTATAATATCAAATTTATCATCTTTTGTAAAATAAGAGAATAAATCACTTTCAATGAAATTAACATTATTATCAAGATGATAATTTTTAATTAATTTTTCAGTTAAATTTAAAGCATCTTTATTAATATCAATACAATAATGATTTTTTAATTTTATATTTTCTTTATTTAATTTATCTAAAAAACAACAAGAAATTAATCCATTTCCACATCCTAATTCAATAGATTGAATTGGGTTTTTAAATTTATTGTTATTTTCTATAGACAAATCAGAAATTATTGAATCAATTAATAAAAATGTATCTTCTGCTGGTTCATAAATATTATTAAAATCTTTTGATAAATCATAAAAATCGTAGAAAATTGGAAGTGATTTTTTATTGTTATTTTCATATTTTGAATTTATATTTTCCCAAGAAAAATTTTCTTCCATTTTAAATTTTTTTTCTAAATAATTTATCTCCCATTTAATATTTATGAAAAGATAAAAATTATATTTTTTAAAAAATAAATATAATAGTTTTTTTATTTATTTTCTGAAAATTTATGATTTATTTGTTGATATTTTAAAGTAGCATTATCATAAAAATTTTTTCCTGTATTTTGAAATTTATGAATTTTTTTTGAAACATTTCTATAGTCATTTCTTAATGAATCCAAACTATCTAAAACAGTTTTTGCACTTAAATAACTATTTAAATTTTTATTAAAAGAATTATTAGAATAAGATAAAGAATGATTTTTAAAAGAAACATTAATAACTTTTTCAAAACTTGATTCTGATGAACCAGAAAAATTTATTGGATTAAGTTTTTTTCTTAATCTATAAATAATATTTTTTCTTGGAAAAATTAGAGGAAGATTAATACAATTTTTTCTATTATCAACAAAATAATATTCATTATTTTTATTAAAAGTATTATCTTTATTTGGACTAACTAAAATAGAATGAATAAATAAATTTGATTTTGTTAATTTTGTTTTACTTCCTATTTTTTTTTCAATTTTTTTATAATGTTCATTTGATCTTCCTTTAAATGCTTTTACACCATATGTATTTTTCATTTCTTCTCCTATTTTTTTTTCAATTTTTAATTCTTTTAAAAAATATTCTTCATCTGATTCATTTTTTTCTATTTGAAATTTTAATCTATCAATATAAGGATTTTCTGGCTTTTTTTTTTTTGATAATTTTTTTTGTTCTTTATATTTTTCTAATATTTCCTTAAAATGAGGTGATACTTTTATTTTTTCTAAATTTAAAATTCTTAGTTTTGGCTTTAAAATTTTCATTTTATAAATTTATTTTTTAATAAAATTTTATTCATAAGATAAATTATCATTATATTTACCGTTATTCATATTTATTAAATTTGTTTTTTTTTTATTTATAGTTTTAAAAAAAAATTCCTTTGTTTTAGGTTTAAATGTTTTAATTTGGAAATTATTTTTTAATAAGTTATTTTCTGGAGAAAGAGTTTTTTTAGTTTTTGCACTAAACAATTTTTTATCTTTACTTGAATTTTTAGAATTTTTTTGTTTATTTACAACAGAAGAAGAAAGTAAAAATTTAATATTACTTTGACTAAAAATACTCAATTCATTATTTAAACTTATATCCATAAAATTATTTCTTTCTTTTGTTGGAACAATAGTTATTGAAGATAATTCTAATGTTTCATTTTCATTATTTGGATTTAATAAATTATTTGAAATATTAAAAGATGAATAATACTTATTTCTTAAAAAATAATTCATTGATGTTTCAACATTTAAATCATAATTTTTTATTGAAATTTGTTGACTTTTATTTATTGTAAATACATTTTTTTTCCTTTTAAATTTATTTATTACACGAAATATTATATAAAATTCTTTGAAACCATTTATAAAAGAAGAATAATCTATTAATTGTTTTGGTTGATAATAATCCATTTCTGGTAATATCATAAAAAATAATTTTGATAAATTATCTCTTTTTATTCCTTCCTTAAGTAAACATTTTGTATCCATTAAATCTATATTATTTGAAGTAGATAAATCATTTTCATATTTTTTATAATATTTTTCACTTTCTTTTCTATTATTATTCTTTTTATATTCATTTGATAATGATAAATAAATTTGACTTCTAATATATAATAAAACTGTATTTTTTGGAAATTTTAAAAAATATTTTGATATCTTTTCTAAAAGTTCATTTCTTTTTTTTTCAGGTGAAGTAATATATAAAAACATAATATCTAGTAAATAAAATAAATAATTTATTTTGCTAAATTGAGAAACCTTTTGAAAAATAAATAAACTATCATAGGCATCATCAATCATTTTTAAAGAAAATTCTAAAATACTTTTATAAATAATCAAACAAGGAATATTTTTAACAATAATTAAAGCTTTATTTAAATTTTCAAGAGCTAAATTATAATGTCCTAATACATCCCAGCAAATCGTAATTCTAACTAAAATTTCATGAATTTGAATTTTATATTTTCTATCAATATAATTAAATAATTCATAAGCTCTAGAATAATTTGTTAATGCTTTAACTACATTATTTTCTTGTGAGAATTGTTCATTTGCTTCTATTATTAATTTATCAATTTTATTTTGGATGTTCATAATTTAAATAATATTATAAAAAATTTTTATATTTGTTTTTATATTATTTTCAATTAATAATTAATGAGTGATATAAAAAAAAGTATTTCTTTATCAAATTCTTTATATAATAACAAAAGATAGAAGAAGTGGGATTTTTGATAGAATTAATTCAAAATTTGGAATTTCTACAACAGAAGATAATTTAAATTTAGAAAGGGAAAACAATTTAATTAATAAAAAAATAAAAGTAGTCAAAAATCTATTATAATTAGATTCAATAATAAATATAGAAATTTCAAATAATCTTAATATAAATTTAAAAGAAAATAAAATTTTATCTTTATCTAAAAATAATAATAATCTTATCATAGTTCAAAAAAAAATCTTCAAAAAAGAAGAAAATTTGAATAATATTTCTTCTCTAAGTAAAAATGATTTAAGTAACAATAATATCATGGATAAAGAAAAAGAAAATAAAATTAAAAATTATTTAGCTCTATAAATAAATTAAGAGAAAATGAGAAACAAAAAGAATTAATAAAAAAAACCAAATATTATTAAAAAATCTAAAGCTATAAAAAATATCTGTTTAATTATAATTGTTATTTTAATATTACTTTTATTTTTTTCCAAATATATATGTTAATCAATTTTTTTTTAAAATATAATTCTATTTAAAAATAAATAGAACTTAAAGAGTTATATATTATATATAATCTTTTTATGTATTTAAAAAAAGGAAAAAACTTAATCCTATTCATTTTGATTTAATTAATTAAATAAAAATAATTTGTTTTTTCGTTTTGAAAAATAGGTTTAAATTTTACAATTACGTTAAAAAAAAAATTCAAAATTAGATTTCACAATTTATAATATTTCCGAGAATTATTATAATTTAATTGTTGTTTTTCTTCTTTAATAGAAATATTTTTTAAATCATAAAAAAAAATTTTTCTCTTATTTAGTTTAGTTTGTAAGACAATCAGGTTTATATTTAATCTTTAATTAATTAAAAAAAGTTAAGATTTTCAATCCCATTTTTTTTATAATACTCAAATTTAATATCTATCTTATTCTTTATTATTTTATTTCTTTCTTATTTCCTGAATAATTCTTACATTAATTAAAATAATCAATATCTTTTAAATATATTTAAATTTATTAACTTTTTATTTAATTCAATAATATGATTCTATTATTTATCTATTAATCTTTCAATTCTATACATATATTATAATAAATAGTTTAATATATTATTTAAAAAAAAATTTGCTTGGTCCCAGTGGGGATTGAACCCACGACCTTCGCGTTATTAGCACGACGCTCTAACCAACTGAGCTATGAGACCTCATTGAAAATATTTAAAAAATAAGATTAATAATATTTGAATCATTGAATCACAAAAATAAAATAAATTTTTTAGTTCAGTAAAGAATTATAAAAAAATATTTTTTATTTTCTAATTTTATATTATTTATGAAATGGAATCTAAGATTAAAAATTGAAACAAATAGAATTGTAGATTAAAAAATTGGATTTAATTATTTTGGAATTGAGATTAGAATGAATTAAAAAAATTTTTTAAAAAGAATTTAATTATTTTTGATTTTTATAAATTAAATAAAATAATTATTATCAAAATATATAAAATTATGTTGAAGGTTATATAGATAAAAA
The DNA here is from genome assembly GCA_023805745.1 of Isotricha sp. YL-2021b. NCBI lineage: Eukaryota > Ciliophora > Litostomatea > Vestibuliferida > Isotrichidae > Isotricha > Isotricha sp. YL-2021b. The sequence goes on along the minus strand of JAJJKW010001915.1, from coordinate 3,863 downwards.
ATAAAATATTAAAAAAATAAAATATAAAAATAAATACACATTTTTTTTACTGAAAAAAAAATTAAAGTTCATCAAAATTTTCTTCGATATAATTTTTAATATCCAAAAAGGACAATCTTTCCTTTTCATCAAATTCAATCATTTTAGTAACTAATTTAATCATTCTGGGAGAATAATATCTTTTAATATTTTTACTAATTAAAGAACTAATAGTTTTCATACTAATAATATCTCTTAATTCAGTTAATAAATTATAATTTAAACTTAAAGCATAAATTAGACAATAACCAAGTGAAAAAACATCACTTTTATAAGCATTATGAATAACATCTTTTTGATTAAATTTTAATCCATTATAAAGAATAGGAGACATATATAATTGACTTCCTCTTAAAGTTGCTTCTTGACAACAATCAGAAAGTGTTTTTACTTCTCCAAAATCTGTTATTTTATATATATTATTTTCAAATATTAATATATTTTGAGGCTTTATATCTCTATGTGCTATTCCTTCATTTTCTAAATATATTAATGGCTCTAATATTTGGTTTATTATATTTATTATTTCTTTTTCTGTATAATATTTTTTTTCTTTTATTCTTTTTTTTATTTCATTACCCCAATCTGTTAAAGCTAATTCTAATAATATATATAATGAATATGTTGTTATATCTAAACATTTATATTGAACTCCTATTATTTTAATTATATTTGGATGTTTTTTAGAATATACTAATTCTAATTGATTATGAATTAATTTAACTTCATTTAAATCATGGCAAATAATTTTTTTAAGAGCATATTTAGAATAATTATCTTTATTTTGTACTAAATATATTTTACCATAAGAACCTTCTCCAATAGGTTTAATTAATTCATAATCTTCTATTTCAAATTCTGGAACTAAACCTTCTTCAACAATTAATTTTAATTTTTGAGGATTTGTTAAAATATTTCCTCCAAAATTTATAGAAATTTCACTATTTGAAGATAAATCACCTAATGAAATTTCACTTTCATTTCTTTCATGTTTATTATTATTATTATTATTATTCATATATAATGAATCTAATTGATCAAATTTTTTATTATTTATATTTCTTTTTATAGAAGGTTTCTTTTTTATTCCATATAAATTATCATCATCTAAATCATTTATTGTATCTAATTCTTCTTCTTTTTCTAATTCTTCATCATTTTTTGAAGTTTTTTTTGTTCGAGATTTTAATTTTATTGTTATTGTTTTTAATGTTTTTTCATTTGATAGACTAAATTCTCTTTCTTCTTCATTTTTACTTTTATTACTTTTTGTACTTTCAAAAGTTTCATTTATTGTAATATTCTTTATTCTTCTTGAAGGTTGATTACTTGTTGTTCCTAAAGAAGAATTATCATTTGTTGAAATATTATTATTTTCACATTCATTATTATTTTTTCTTTTTGTTGATATTGTAATAATATTTTTACAACTATTATTTTTTTCTTTATCTTTACTATTAGAATTTCTTTTTTGTAAAATATCATAAAGATATTTTCTTCCTTTTTTTTTAGGAAAAGATTCAGTAACTAAATTAACAATAGAATTTCCATCAGAAGATTTATTAATTCTATTTATATTTAATTTAATTTTATTATTATTATTTTCTTTGAAATTTTTATTAAGATAACTTTGAATAGAATTAAATCCAAAACTTTTTCCTAAATCCATTGGACTAGAATCTCTATAATATTCATTATATCTATCTTTTTTTCCTGGAGAAATTGAATTTGAAGTATTATCTATTGTAATATATTCTGTTTTTTTAAAAATAGAATTAAATGAACTTTTATAACTTCTAAATTTTTTTAAACATAATGGACATGTCCATATAAATTTATCATAAAAATTCATTGCTCTACATTTTGAACAAACAATTATTTTATTATTTGATATTATTCCTTTATATATTTCACCTTTACATTCTTCTTTATGAAAAAATATTAATTCTTTAACATTTACTTTACAACAAGGAACTTCCTTTGGATATGCTTTTTCTTTATATAATAAAGTTTTTTTTATTGCTCTTTTTATTATTTGCATTTCTAAAGGATTATATATTTTAGCATTGCTTTTAAATTCACTTTTGCAAACTGCACAATTCCAAATTATGCTTTCTGGCTTTGCTTTAAATTTACATTTTGGATTTAAACATGTTAAATAATTATCCTTTAAGTTTAAATATAATATATTTTGACATTTTATACATTTCATTGTATTATTTATTATTCCTCCACAATGATATTTTTCCCATGTTGAAGGAAATAAATTTATTTCCTCATTTTTAGGAATTATACAAGAATAATAATCTAAAGAACAATAATAACAATATAATAATATTTCATTAGATAAAAAACATTTTTTACATTCTATACATATTAAATGAGTAACTTCTTTTTTATTATTATATATTTCTATTAATTTTGATTTATTATTTCTACAAGAATGATATGCATATTCTTCTGTATTTATACAATGTTTTCTATAATGAGTTAAATAATTATATGCTTTTGGTTGTTTTTGATATTTTTTCCATTCATTATTTAATATTAAGTAATTTTTATTATAATTTTCTTCTAAATTTTGCTTTGAATTTTCAATTATATCTTTTAAATTTTTTATTGATTTTGGATATGATTCTTTTAAAATATGTTCAATTTCTTTTATTATTTTATTAATAAAAAAATCTTTTGATTTTAATAATATTTCACTAAAATTTTCATAAAATTCATTCATTGCTATTTCATTTACTTTTTTTATTAAATTATTATCTAAAATTTTTGAGTTTATCCTTGTTATAGATTGTTTTGAATTTAATTTGATTAATGGATTGTCTATTTTTGATATTATTATATTTTTTTTTGGACTTCTTCTAGACATTTTTTTATTAATATTCAATGATGAATAAAGCAATTTTTTTAATAAATCAAATCAATTTAATTATATTACATAATAAATATTTTAATTTTAATTAAAGATAATTTTACTCTCAATAATAAAAAATGTTAAAAAAAAATTAAAAAATTTAAGAATCAAAATTTAAAAAAAAACAATTTATTTAATATTTATTATAAAAAAGTATAGAAAAACTACATTCTAAAAAAAAACAAATAAAAACATTTATTTTTCCAAATAGCTTAAATCAAATTTAAATTCTTTTTTTTGTCTACTAACCCATTCTTGTTCATGATCAAAATATTTGAATTTTCCTTCAATTAATTCTTCATTTCTATTTTTGGGCATACCAATTAATTGAAAAAAAGTAGAATATTCTTTATGAAACATCCATCCTTTTTCTTGTAATTGTCTAAAAGCCATTTCTCTAGCTTCAGGATCTTGTTGAATAAAAAAAATAAAAAATAAAGTATCATCATTAAATTTTTTTATAGTATCTGGTTTTAAACTTAAAGGATAAACAGGATATTTTGTAGGTAATAAATGAATATTTTTTGGATTATATATTATTGAATCTTCAGCATGAATACAATTGTTTACTGAAGCACTTAACATTTCTGTTGTATTTAAGTTTTTATTTCTTATTTCTTCTGTATAAGTTCCATATTTTTTCATATCTATTTGATATAATGCTGTATCTTTTTTTTTTTGGCTTTCATTCTGAGATGATGATGTTGATGATGATGATGTGTTTTGTTTATCATCGTTTGAACTCATTTTTTTTTTTTTTTTTTTTTTTTTTTTTTTTTTTTTAATTTTTTTTTTTTTTTATTTTTTTTTTTTTTTTTTTTATATTATTTTTTTTTTTTTTTTTTTTTTTTTTTTTTTTTTTTTTTTTTTTTTTTTTTTTTTTTTTTTTTTTTTTTTTTTT
>JAJJKW010001914.1:0-22701 GCA_023805745.1 Isotricha sp. YL-2021b | reverse complement strand
ATTCTGAATTACAAACAATTGAAAAAGCATTAAAAGCTAAATTTTATGAAACTTTAAATTCCATTCTTGATTTAGAAAAACAAACAATTCTTAATTATTTTAAACAATTTGCTGAAAAAAAAAAAATATTTTATCCTTCCTATTATCAAAAATATTCTCCAATAGTAAAAACATTTTTAGATTTTCATACTAAAACAATTTTCAGAAGAAAATTTACTATAAGTAAGTTAAAAAAGTTAGGATTTTCCCAAAGTACAATTGATTTAATAAGAACACAACGTATAAACTATAATAAACCAATTGAATTTTATCAAGTAGATAAAAATTCTCCTAATGAATATAAATTGATAATGGGAGTTGCTTATCCTGATAAATATAAAATAACTATTTCTTATGTTGATGCAATTAGTGGTTCAAAAAATTATCAAGAATATTGTGAAAGATACAAAGGACCATTCTTTTTGAAAACAATAATTGAAAAAATGTTTGAAACATGTAATGATGATCCAGAATGTGCAAATGCATGTAATAATTATAGAAAAATTGTTAGAGATGTTAATAATCCTATTAATGAAATTCCAGGATTACCAAGAAATGGTGATTTAAGAGTAAGAGCATTTAATAATAATAAAGAAAAGATTTTACTTGCTGATATTACAAATAAAGTCTCAAATATTTTAAATAATATAAAATTCTAAAATTAATTATATAATTAGGAAAATATTTGAAATTTTTAAATATATTTTTGATTTTTATTAAAAAAAGATTTTTTACCAATTTTTTATTAAATTAAATTAAATATATTTTTTATTCGTTTTTTTTGACAAAAAATTAATTCTTATTTATTAATGTTTAAGATTGGAATAATGAAATAATTATAAATCAAATATTTTTTTAACAGTTATAAAAAAATGAAAAAAATAATTTTCATTTCACTTATTTTATTTATAATAAATCAATCAACTAATACAAATAATGCCAAAGAAGAAGCAAAAAAGAAAATATTACAAGCATTAAGAAAGGCTGGTACTTCATTTGAATATCCTTATCCTCCAAATTATAATAAATTAATTACAGAATTAACAAGTACAACAATAGTAAAATTAGATCAAATTCCTTATAATCAAATCGATTCTCTAAAAAGAACTCATAATTTTCCAGATCAAACAATAAAACAATTTAAAGCAATAAAATATAGTAAAAGTGCAATAGCTTATGAAACTTTTCAATTTTCTTATGAAAAAGCAAGAACTAAAATAGAAAATGTTTTTGGAGTTGCAACAAGATTAGATGAAAATAATGTTTATTTTGCTTATGTTAAAGGAGAAGCAACTGGAAAAGCAATTATTCAATTTAATTTAATTCCATATGAAGATTGTGATAGATTTTTATTTTTTAAATCTTGTTCAACCAAACATAGAAGAGAAAAAAGAGGATTTAATTATTCTGAATTACAAACAATTGAAAAAGCATTAAAAGCTAAATTTTATGAAACTTTAAATTCCATTCTTGATTTAGAACAACAAAAAGTTATAGGTTTCTTTAAAAGTTTTGCTCAAAGAAAAAAAACACCTTATCCTGCCTATCATTATAAATATGATCCATTTGTTAAATCATTTTTAGATTTTAATACTTTATCTTATTACTCATTAAATTCAATTGATTCTTTAAAACATAAAGGATTTAATCAAAATTCAATTAATGCAATAAAAAAAATATATAATTCATACAATAAAGTATCAGAATTTTATCAAGTAGACAAACACTCTCCTAATGAATATAGATTAAAAATGGGTGTTGCTTATTCTCTAAATAAAAAAATAGTTATTTCTTATGTTAATGCATTAAGTATTTCAAAAAATTATAAAGAATATTGTCAAATTTACAAAGGTATTTGGACTCACTAAAATATTTGAAAAAATGTTTCAAACTTGTAATGATGATGCAGAATGTGTAGAAGCATGTAATAATTATAGAAAATATGTTAGAGATGTTAATAATCCTATTAATGAAATTCCAGGATTATCAAAAAACATATTTAAAAGACTTCCAGAATATCTAATGAATAAAGAAAAAATATTACTTGCTGATATTACTAATAAAGTCTCAAATAATTTAAATAATTTAAAATTCTAAAAAAATAAATAATTAGAAAACAATCTGATATTTTTTAAAAATCTTTTTCTTCCCAATACAATTAAAAAATGTTATTTTTTAAATTCAATAATTAAATAATTTAAATTCCATTTTTGTTGAATATTTTTTTAAACAGATTTTTTCTTTAAAAAAAAAATTTTAAATAAAAAGATTTTAAATAATATTTAAATTTGTTGATATAACTTCAAAATTAAAAAATAAAAAAAATTTCAAAAGATTTATAAATCTTTAGGTTTTATAAGACAATCTCTAACACTTTTATAATAATCATATTTAGATCTTTCAAGTTGATTTTTTAATTCAATAATTTTATTAAGAGATTCTCTTGCATCAACAACAGCTTGGAAATTTTGTGCAAAAATAGAATCTATCATTTTTTGACTTTCTCCAACAATATCTTTTTGTTCTTCATCAGATAATTTATCTTTCATATCAATTAATAATTGTTTTTTTCCATTCATTTCTTTATTAACTCCTTTTAATTGAGAAATTTCTTGATTTGCATTATCAATTTTATCTTGATAATTTTTATCTCTTTTTTTTCCAATTGAAATAAAAACAACAACCATTAAAACATTAGTTAAAGGAAGATAACCATTATATAATCTAGAATCATCATATAAATTATCTTGAAATAATTTTTTTTCTTTATCATCAGGAATAGCTTTAATTAATTTAGTAATTTCTTCAACTTCATTTCTAATTAAACAAGTAGAATCTACTTCTAATTGTTTTTGAATATTATCTATTTTATCAATAATTATACTTAATCTTTCTGTTGCAGCAGATTTTTGACTATTTTTAACATATTCTACATATTTATTTTTTGCAGGTAAAGTATTACAATAAATAATTTCTTCTTCTTGTTTAATTCCATCAATCATATTCATTAAAGTATCTAAAATATTTTCATCTTTACTTCTTCCATTATTTTCTCTCTCAGGAAAATATCTTCTAATTTTATCCATTACAACATATTCTTCTGATGAATGAACCATATTTTTAAATTTCCAAATATCAAAACATATATGTTTAAAAAATTCAAAAGTAACATCCATTGTAACTTTTTCCATAAATTTTCTTTTTTTTATTAAATCTGGTTCTTCAGATAATTTTGTTCCTGGAATCCAAATTTCAGTCCATAATTTTTTCCATTCATTCATTATTTTTTCTCTTTCTTCTTGATTTTTTTTATCTTCTTTTTCCCAATCTTCTCTTTTTTGTTTTTCTAATTCATTTGCTTTTTCAGGAGATAAATCTAATAATTCTTTATTTAAATCTAATTCTTTTTGTTTTCTTTCTTCTGTTAATTTTTCTAAATCCATTTTATCCCATCCAAAAACATTTCCTTTTTCTGATAAAACTTTTTCTATTTTATCTTGAACTTTTTCTAATAAAATTCCTTCGATTAATAATTTTATTGTTTTTGCTTCATATAAATATTTAAATCCATCAGAATAAGCTTGTTCTCTTATTTCATCTTCAATTAAACGATCTAACCAAACTTTTTTTTCTCCTACAAATTTTTTGAAAAAATCATCATTTTCTTTTTTTTTTCTTTGAATTTCTGGAATTCCTTCATTTATTTTTTTTATTCTTTCTTCATTTTGATTTGTTATTCTTTTAAATTCATTTATTTTATTATCTACACCAATATTTAAAGGAAGTGCTTCTACTTGTTTTACACTTTTAAAAATTGTATTTATTGCATTTCCTGTTGCTAAAAGTGTATCATCAAATTTTCTTGATTTTTGTATATAATCATTATAATCTGTTATTGATTCTTCTATTATATTTCTATCTTGTTTTAATATATCTATTACTAAATCTTTTGTTTCTTCATCTGAATATTTATTTTCTGTTTGTTTAACAATTTGATCAGAAGGTTTTACTCCTCTCATTAATTGTTTAACAATTATATTTTCAGCATTAGACATTTTTGTATATCAAAAAAAAAAAATTTTAATAACAAAGCTAAAAAAAAAATATTGTAAAAACAGATTTTTAATATAAAAAATAAAAAATAAAATAATTTAAAAAAAAACCATTTAAAAAAAATTATTATTTAAGTAATAAAAAAAATATATATTAAAAATGAAACCAAAACAAGATTCAGACTCGAAAAAACCATTCAAGTCTGAAAACAAAAAAGTAAACATAATCCAATTTTTAAACATTGCTGACAATTCCCTTCACCCGAAATGTTCCGTAAGTGTAGACGAACCAATATTTCAACCAGAGCCAAGTACAATATTATTTGAAGATTACGAACCTCTTCAAATATTAGAAAAAGTATTAAAATTAAGAAATAGAGACACAGTTCCAAGAAGAGTAAATATAGTACATCCTGAAAATAGATTATTTCAAGTTCTTCCATATATACATCATAAAGGTCAAAAAGGAAAAGAAGGAGGTGAATCTGCAAATACAAAAGTTGCTCCTGGAATGGAAGTTTCTTATTTAATTAAATTTACTCCTGAAGCTAAAGTTGATATTTCTTATGATTTAGTTGTAATTACTGAAAGAGAAAAATTTACTGTTCCTATAAGAGGAATTGGATGTAAAGTTAATATTGAATTTACTGATTATATTGATTTCGGTGAAGTTCCTGTTAAATATAAAATTGAAAAACCTTTTATTATTAGAAATGTTGGAGAAAAAATTACCAAATGGATGTTAAAATGTTTTTCTAATTCTGTTACTATTTCGAAAAAAGAAGGTATTTTAGATATTGGAAAAAATGAACAAATTATTTGTACTTTTTGTCCTGAAAAAGAAAAAAATTATAAAGAAAGTATGATATTATCTTATGATGAAACTGATCATATAATTACAATTTATGGTAAAAGTAAAAATGATGCTGTTGATATTTCTCCTAAAATTTTAGAAATGGAACCTGCTTATATTACTTTACATACTGAAAAATCTGTTACAATTACTAATGATACTGGAGTTCCTATTGAATATGTTTGGAAACAATTTGAGTCAAAAGAAAAAGAAGAAGAAGCAAAACAAAAAGTATTTCAAAATTTATCTAAACAAGAACAAGAAGAAAAAATATTAAATGAACTTCAACATACTTATGAAGAAAATCCTTATGAAGATGATACTTCAATTGATCTTGAAGATTCATATGATGAAGATGAAATTATAAGAATGAATGAGAGAAATCATTTAAAAAATCAAAATATAATTGCAAGAAGATTTGAAAAAATAAAAAAATCATTAAATGAAGATCAAATGTGTTTTGAACATCCTAATTTCGTTATTGAAACTTTAACAGGAAAAGTTTGGCCAAATACAAAAGCAACTATAACAGTAACTTTTAGACCAGATGAAGCAAGAGATTATAAAGATATATTTGCATATTTAGATGTAACAGGAAGTGAAAAAAGAATAAAATTAGAATTAAGAGGAAGAGGAATTGGTCCTAAAGCAAGAGTAAATAATCCAGAATTTAATTTATTTGATATTCCAATTACACATCAAATTTCATTAGAACCAAAATTAGTAATATATAATATAGGAGTTATTCCTTGTGAATTTATTGTTGAAATGCCTGGAACTCCTTGTTCAAAACAATTTCATTTTGAACAATTAAATGGTATTATTCCTCCAAGAGATGAAAAATCAACAGGAGAACAAGTAATTCCAATAACTTTTAAAGCGGAAAGACTTGGTGAATTTTCTGAAAAATTTAATATAAAAATAGGAAAAAGTAAAGATGTAATTCCTATAGTTTTTAAAGGACATGTTATAGCACCTTATTGTAGATTTAGTGTAGAAAGAATTGATTTTGATAAAGTTAGTATGGGATTTGATAAAACAGAAACTGCAATATTATATAATGAAAGTGATGTTGATATTGAATATAGATTAAGAATTGCAACTGATAGTCAAGATAATGATAAAGCAATGGAAACTGTATTTGAAATTTCACCAAAAGAAGGAAGAGTAGAAAGAAAAAGAAGTAAAGAAATTTCTATTACTTTTAGACCTGATAAAGAAAGACCTTATGATATAGTTGTTTTATTAGATATGTTAGGAATTGGTTTTGATATGTTAACTTTACCTGTTTGTGGTATTTGCGAAGTTCCTGAAGTTGAAATTGAACCTATGGAATTACTTAATTTCGGTAATGTTTATATTAGACAAGAAGTATATCAAACTATTAAATTACATAATACTTCAAATTTATTAAGTACACAATTTAAAGTTATGAAACAAGATGAACAAAGTAAAGGATGGGGAGAATTAACTTGTGATCAACAAAGTGGTCAAATTGGTCCTGAACAAACAGTAACTTTAACAGTAAAATTAAAACCATTAAGATTGCAACAAATAAGATTAAAATTAGAAATTGATTGTAAAACTAAACAATATAATGCAAGAGAAAGAGATAATAATTATATTACTGCTATTAATGTTATTGCAACAAGTAAAGGACCTGATGTTGTTGTTATTAAAGAAGGAATGCCAATTCCAAGTTCAAAAGATGAAAAAGCAATTAAAGATTTACAAGCAATGGAAAATACAGTTGATTTTGGTATTGTAAGAACTTTAAATGAAAAAGTTCAAACAATAAGATTGGCAAATACTTCTCCAATTGATGCAATTTATACTGCATTTATGAAAACTCCTGGAAGTATATTTTATGTTAAAAATCCAAAAGATAGAATAAGAGCAGGAGAAACAAAATTAGTAGAAATTTCATGTAAACCTGATGAACAACAAAAATTTATAGATACATTATATTTTAAAATTGAAGAAAGTGAAGGATTTGAAGTTACTTTAAAAGCAACTGGAGATGGAACTACAATTGTTCCTGAATTTGATTTAAAAACAATAGATTTTGGAGTTATTTTTACTTGTACTGATGTAGAAAAAAAAATAAAATTTGAAAATAGAGGAAGAAGTGATCAATATATTTCATTTGTAAGTAAAAAACCTAAAAAAAAACCTATTCCAGATGAAAAAAAAGAAAATAAGAAAAAAAACGAAGAAGAAGAAGTTGAAGTTTTTAGATTTTTTGAAGATTGTCCAAAAAGAACTTTACCTTCTAGAAAATATGGTACAATGACATTAATTGCTAATTCTCGTAAAGCAGGAGTAATAACTGCAAATTATGGTGTTCATTGTTATAAAACAACTGATAATAATGGACCTGAAATTTGGGATGTTATTTTAAGAGCAGAATTTATTGATCCACAATTAGAATTTAATCCTCCTAAATTATTTTATACTTATAAAAATGATGAAGATCATGATAAAGATACAATTTATAAATTAGTTAATATTAAAAATGCTGCTTTACTTCCTGCTGATTTTTCTATTAAAACTGAACCTCCTTTTAGTATTTCTCAAGATAAATTTTTAATTGAACCTGGTCAAAGTGAACAATTAAGAGTTGATTTTGATCCTAGTTCAAATAAGAAGAAAAAAAGAATAGAACAATTTGAAGGAAAATTAATATTTAAACATAATAATCATGAAAAAGTAGAAGAATTAAAAATGACTGTACAAATAAATTTCCCAAATATCAAAAATTTACCTAATGAATTATATTTTGGTTGTTTATTAAATGATACATTTACAAAAAAAACTATAAAATTAGAAAGAGATACAGCAAGTGATTTAGATGTAATATATGAATGGGAATTAATTGAATTAGAAAATTCATATGAAAGTTTAAAAAGAGGAAGAGCAGTAACAAGAAAAATTCCATTAAATGAAGTTTTTAGTATAGTTCCAATGAATGGAAGATTAAAAAAAGGAGAATTAGAAACTGAAGAAGTTACTATTACATTTACTCCAGGACCAAATCAAAGATATACTGCAATTGCAAGATGTCTTGTTGAAGGAGGACCTGAATATGATTTAAAATTAATTGGTGAAGCTAGTGAAATAAAATATAAATTACAAGTTAATGAAGATATTTATGATCCTAGTAAAAAAGAATTTGCTATTAAATTTGGAGAAATACCTTTTAATACTTCTTCTAAAGTTGATTTATATATTAAAAATGAAGGTGAAGTTCCTTTTGATTATAGAATTACTTATCATACTGATAAATTAAGATATCTTTCTTTAACTAATGCAATTGATTCTGTTAATAAAGGAGAAAGTAAAAAAATTACAATTGAAGTTATTCCTGGAGTTCCTGATAAAATGGATGATGAAATAATAATAGAAATAGCACATTTTGAACCTCATCGTATTAAAATAAAAGCAATTGGTTATTATCCTGGAATTATATTATCACAACCTTTATTAAGATTAGAAGAAAATTTCAAAGAATTATTTGAATTAACAAAAACAGATTATATATCAAAGAGAAGAGCTTTAGATGATTATTTCCCAAAAACAAAGCAAAATATAAAAAAAAATGTATTAACACTTCAAAGTTCATCAGAATTAAATAATACAAATATAACAGATGATTCAATATTTGAATTTGATGTAAATAGAAATTTATTATGTGATAAAATAGTAGATAAAATGGCACAAGGAGAAATACAACAAAATATACCTCAACAACCACCAAATCAATTATCCTCAGTTTTTCAGCCTCCAAAAAAACAAGAAAAACAACCTAATGTAAATAGTGCTGCTTATAGAGAAAATCAATTAAGTTCATATATGAAAGAATTAGTAATTGCAGAATATAATGTATCTTATGGAAATGTTGTTGCAAATCATAAAGCAAGTATAACTTTCACTGTTTCTAATTTAAATAAAGGTCAAATTATGTTTACAATAGATAAAAAAGATATGGCTGCTAAAGGTTATACTGTTGTTAATGGAACTAATAATGATAAATGTTATATTGATGAAGGTAAAAGTGTTAATATTACTGTCACACATAATACGAGTAGTAATAATGCTAATATTGATGTTAATAATGTTATGAAATTAGTTATGAGTAATGGAGAAGTTTATTTAATTCATTTACATTCTTTTGTTGCTATTCCTAATTTAAGTTTAAGTACTAATTTAATTGATATGGAAAGAGTTTATTTAGGAAGAAAAAAAATAATGAGATTTAGAATTGAAAATATTAGTAGAGTCGATTGTTCTTGGAATGTTGTTACAAAAGGTATTTCTGGTAAAAAACAAAATAAAGAAGAAAAAAAAGAAGATCAATCAGTTTTTGATATAAATCCAAAAGAAGGAAAATTAGCTCCTGGAAAAAAATTAACTTTAACAACAACCTTTGTTCCAGTAAGAAGAAAAAAATATCAAGGTAAATTTGTATTTCATATAGTTGATAATGCAAAAAATATTGAATGTCAAATAAGAGGAAATGCAGAAATATTAGATTTAATAATAAATCCAGATATTGTAAATATAGGACCAATTTTACCATATTATAAATATGGATTAGCTCAAATTGAAATAAAAAATCCAAATGATTCTCAAATAGAAGTTTATTCTTCTGATTTTGATAAAAAATATATTGAAGAAGAAAAAGTATTAAAATATTATAAAGCTTTTACAAAAAATCCAGAAGATAAAATAGATATAAAAATAAGACAAGCAGGAGAACCAATGTGGAGTAAATTTAATGATTTTAGTAATAAATTAAATGAAAAAATAGAAGAATTTAAGCAATTTACAGAAGAATATTTAACATCTCAAAATGAAACTTTTGATAAATTATTTACAGAAGAATATCATGAAAAATTATCTTTATTAATTCCAGGAAATGATGATGACTCAGAATTACATTTTCCACATGGAGTAAAAAGAGGAGATAAAGTAAATATAGTATTAATAGGGCCATCTCAAAGTGGAAAAACATCAATATTAAAAGAACAAGTAAAAAAACAATTTAGAGGATTAGTTTCAATAAAAAATTTAGTACAATGGAATATAGAAAATGGACATCCTGAAATGACAGAAAAAATTCAAACAACTCAAGAAGAAAAAAAAAAAGAATATGAAGAAGCAAAAGTAACATATGATAAATTAGCAAAACAAGCGAAAGGAAATAAAAAAATAGTATTACCAGAAGCTCCAAGTGAAAATATGTATAAAAATGTAACAAAAGAAATATTTGCAGAATTATTATCAAATAGATTATCTCAACCAGATTGTAATTGTGGTGCAGTTTTTGATGATTTAGAATCTGATATTTTAGATAGTCCAGAAACAGTTTTAGAATATTTAGATGAATATTTTGTAAAAGAAAATTTAATTTTAGCATATTTTGAATTTCCAAAAGATAAAGATGGTTTAGATGTATGTCATTATATTGATTGGGGACAATATATTGATGAATTAAATCCTGAAAAAAGAAGAGGTTCAGTAAGAAAAAAAACAACTCAACCTCCAAAAAATCCTCCAAAAAAAAATACTAATTCAACATCACCTGAAAGAAATACAGGAATAATAAATAAAAATGATAAAAAAAATATAAAAGGAAAAGGAAAAAATGAAGTTATTGAAGAAGTAAAACCAGAAATTAATCCTGAAGTTGTTGAAACATTTAATAAAATGTTTGAAGAATTTATTAAAGAACATATTCCTGTTATTACTGTTGCTAATCAAGAACCGAAAGAATTGACTAGTGAAGAAAAAGAAAATTATTTACAATATGTTGAAAGAATGACTAAAAAAATGGAAGAATTATTAGATAGAAGAATTAATCCTCCGAAAGAAGAACCAGAAGAAGAAGAAGAAGAAGAAAAAAAAGATGGTAAAAAAGATGATAAAAAAAAGAAAGAAGAAGAAAAAAAGAAAAAAGAAGAAGAAGAAAAGAAAAAAAAAGAAGAAGAAGAAAAGAAAAAAAAAGAAGAAGAAGAAAAAAAGAAGAAAGAAGAAGAAGAAAAAAAGAAGAAAGAAGAAGAAGAAAAAAAAGAAGGTGAAGAAGAAGAAAAAAAAGAAGGTGAAGAAGATGAAAAAAAAGAAGGTGAAGAAGAAGAAAAAAAAGAAGGAGAAGAAGAAGAAAAAAAAGAAGGAGAAGAAGAAGAAATAGATGATGGAATATTTAAAATGGAAAGAAAATGTATTCCAATAATGTTTGAAAATTGTATTCCACAATTATTATTAAGTTATTATAAAGTAATTCCAGAACCAATTTTACCTGATCCAGAAGATTTACCAATTCCACCAAATGAAGAAGTTCAAATAATAAAAAAACCAAATGAAAGAATTCCACATGAAATGTTAGATAATTTTTTCTTAAAAGGAATTGATGAAAAATATAAAGATTTACCATTTGAAGAATTATTAGAAAAAGTGAAAGAAGAAGATAAAAAAGCAGAAGAATATAGAAAAAATAAAGAAGCAGAATTAAAAGATCCAAAAAAAAAAAAAGCTCCTCCAAAAAAAGATGCTAAAGGAGGAGAAGAAGAATATGTTCCTGAAAATATTTTAACTGATCAAGTAAGATGGGTTATTCCTCCTAATGAATCAGTAAAAGCTATTGTTGGATTTTTTGCTAAAGAAGTTTGTAATAAATCACAAGAATTTTTATTTGAAATTTTAAGTTATCCTCCAATTGAATATAAAATACAAATTAATGGTCAAAGTGATTATCCTTCAATGACTACAATAACTCCAAGACCAAAAGCAGGATCAATAAATTTAAGAGGATTAAATAAGAAATTTGAAGATGATTTTGGTTATATTTTAATAACAAATGATCCTAATAGAGAATTAGAAAAATATAAAAGTACAAATTGTAGAACTATTAGATTTACTAATAATGGTAAATTTGATTTAATTGTTGATTTTGATTTTTTAAGTTCTATGAATTTCGATGGTT
Source organism: Isotricha sp. YL-2021b (assembly GCA_023805745.1). Lineage (NCBI taxonomy): Eukaryota > Ciliophora > Litostomatea > Vestibuliferida > Isotrichidae > Isotricha > Isotricha sp. YL-2021b. The sequence continues at coordinate 10,775 of JAJJKW010001914.1, read as the reverse complement.
TAAACTTTAAATTACCTTTTCCTCCTGGTCAATCAACTGACCCAAATTTCGATGCTAATGCTGATCCAAAAGCAAAAGATAAAAAACCTGCTAAAAAAGATCCAAATGCACAAGATCAAAAAACTCCATTTTTATTACCAAAAAATCAATTAGAAATTAAAATAGGTCAAACTGCAGAATTAGAAGTTTATGCTTTTCCATTAAAAGAAACAGAATATAAAGATGAATTAATTTGTTTAATGAAAGATAATCCAATCCCAACAAGAGTTTTATTAACTTGTAAAGGAGCTGAACCGAAAGTTGATTTAGATACTGATTCTTTAGATTTTGAAAAGTTAGTTGTTAATCAACCTAGAACAAAATATATTAAAATGAAAAATGTTAGTGAAGTTAATTGTAAATGGGTTTTAACTGGATTAGATAATTTACCTTCTGTTTATAAAATTGAACCTGTTAATGGAATTATTGAAAAAGGAAAAGAACAATTAATTGCTGTTACTTTTTGTTCTGAAAATCAAGATAAATATCCTTTTCAATTTAATTTAGAAATTGAAGATAATTTAGGTTATGGTGTTAAAATTGAACCTAAAATTATAAAATTAATGGCTGAAGCTTTTAAAGTTACTGTTGAATTAGTTATTAATAATGAAGGAAAAATTATTGATTTTGGTAATGTTAAAGTTAAAGAAACAAAAGGATTTCCATTTACTCTTAAAAATTTAGGTATTTATAAAATAAGATATAAATTTGAAATAATGAAAAAATTATGGCAGGAATTATTTAAATTTGAGCCTGTTGATGGAGAAATTGAACCAGGAAAAGACAAAAATATATATTGTATATTTAAAAGATATCCTAAAGATATAAATATATCTCCACAGAGAAATTCAAGTGAAATAAAATTATCAATATTCGAAGGTGAAAAAGGAACAAAAAATCAAGATATTAATATATTTGTAAATGTCGCATCATATTTTTCAAAATATACAATAAATCCTCCAAAAAGTATAAATTTCGGTTCTCTTCAATATAACGAAAGTCAAACTCGTTCAATCGAAATTCGAAACGAAGGTCAATTTGATTTTAATTATGAAATATTTGAATATTTACAAGATATAAATAAAATGAAAGCAATAAAAGAGGAAAAAGACCAGAGAGAAATAGAGGAAGAAATGGAGAAAGAAAGAGAAATTAAAGAAGCAATTGAAGGTGGAAAGCCAAAAAAACAAGAAAAAAAACCTCCAAAGCAAGATCCAAAAAAAAAAGGACAAGAAGACGTATTAACAATAGGAAAATATCAAATAAAGAACTTTAAAGGAACAATAGCACCAGGAAGTAGTGCAAAAATTGATGTAGTTTTTACAGCAGAAGGACAACAATTTTGTAGTGCTAATTTAGCAATAGATATTCAAGGAAGACAACCTGAAGATAATCCTTTAGGAATTCCTTTTGATCTCGTTGCAGAAAGTTGTATTCCTGGTATTGAAACACAAGATTTTGATGCTATATTTGAAGAACAAACTGTTTTACCAAGTATAAGTCCTGATTTAAATAAACAAAATGTTATTACAAGTGGAATTTTTGGAGCTGAAGAAAAAGTATTTTGGTTTGGTACTATAATTGCAAGTAAAAATCCAAATGGTGTTAGTGAACGATTTAAATTAATAAATAATAATAAAATTCCTTGTATTGTTAAAGTTTCTGTTAATCCAAGAACTGCAAGTAAAAGTGAAGGATTTGCATTTACAGCACAATATAAAGATCCTCTTAAAATTTATCCTGGTGAAAGTGAATATGTTACAGTTACTTTTAATCCTACTAATGTAATGCCTTATTCTGGTTTATTTGAAGCTACAGTTGAAGGTAATTCAGATCCAAAAAGTGGTTCATTGAAATTTGAATTAAGAGGAGAAGGGACTTTACCTACTTTATTACTTGATTCTCCTAATGAATATGATCCTGATGGAACTCCAATGTTAAAATTTAAAAAAATGAGATTACATAAATCTACTACTTCACAAATTGTTATTAAAAATGAAGGAGTTGTTCCTGCGACAGTTCAATTTGAACCTTTAGTTCATGATTGTTTTAGTTTTGAATCTTCAACAACTGCGACTATTCAACCTAAAAAATATCAATCTTTTGATGTTAAATTTAGTCCTCTTTATGAAAAAGTTGAAAAAGCTATTTTATCATACAAAACGATGTTTAATCCTTATGAAAATCCTAAATTAATTATCACTGGAGAAGGTTTCTTTGAACCTGTTTCTATTGATGGTTTAACTAATGATATTGAAATGAATTTAGGTGATGTTTGTGTTAATGCAGAAAAAACATATGCTTTTACTTTAGTCAATAATAGTGATAACAATTATAGATTTAATATAATAAATAATTTAGAACCTTCATTAACATTTTATCCTTCATATGGATTTATATTATCAAAAACTCAAAAGGAAATAAATGTAAAATTCACATCTCCTGAAAGTGTAAAACATATACAAAAAGATTTATTTGTAGAATTAAAACAATTTAACTTTAATCAAGATGTTGTAGAAACAGATTGGGATGAAACAATGAAAACAATAAGAAAAGTAACACCATCAGAACAACAAGAAATATTACAAAAAAGACAAGAAGAAATGCAAAGAAGAAAAGAAGAAAATGAAGCAATGATAGGAGTATTAACAAATGTAAAAGGAGCAAAAGTTCCTGCTGCTAAAGGAAAAGATCCTAAAAAAGATGCTAAAAAAGATGATAAAAATAAAAATGTTGCTCCTGAAGAAAAACCATCTGAAGAAGAAGCAAATATTGATATTGAAGAAGTAAATCCAGAACCAGAAATTTCAATAGTAGATAAAAGTGAGAAATATTTACCAATAAAATTAAATGTAATAAGTGATTATGCTAAATATGAATGTAATATAAAACAAATTAAATTTAAACCTACTGTAATGTATGGAACAAGAAAATTTGAATTTAATATTAGAAATATATCAATGACAGCTTTAGGATATAAATTTAATTTTACTAATCCAAATCCAATGAGTAATATGGCAACAACAAATTTATTAACATCATATGATAAAACATATCCTCCTCAAAATTCTGCAGGAGGAGCTTTTACAATAAGTCCAAGTAATGGAACAATTCCTCCTCAAAGTGATGAATTAATAACAATAACGTTTAATCCTTTAGAAGTAGATGAATATAATTTTAAAAGAATATTACATTGTAATATAAAAGATTTAGATCCTTCAATGAAAGAATTAAAAATTGAATTAAGTGGAGATGCAGAAAGACCTTTATGTCATTTTGAAATGGAAGGTGGATGTCATAGAGAAAATGGTGCTTGTATATTAGAATTTGAATCTATTGGAATGATGATAAAAAATACTGTTAGATTTTTTGCTTTAAATCCTACTAATCAAGGATATGAATTTGAATGGGAACAACCTGATGAAGATTTAATTCCAAATATTAATAAAGTTTTTAGATGTTTAACTCCAAAAGGTGTTATTTATTCTGGAAAAAAATATGAAATGGCATTTGAATATATTCCTAATTCATTAGGTGAACATGAATCATTTTGGAATTTTAAAATATTATCTGAAAATCAAATTCATAAATTTATTTTACATGGTATTACAAGAGAACCTATGATATTATTTAATGTTGGAAAAGTTAATTTTGGTCCTTTGCTTTTAGGAGGAAGACAAAAAGAAGTTATTCAAATTTCTAATGAAGAACATTTACCATATAAATTTTCCTTTGATAAAGATAGTATAAAAGGTAATGTTGCTTATGGAGATAGTTTATTTGTTTCTCCAATTGCAGGAACACTTCAACCTAAAAGTAGTACAAAAATTGAAATTACTTTCATGCCTCGTGTAGAAAAAGAATTTAATTATAATTTACAATGTAAAGTTAAACAAAGAATGAAACCATTAACTTTAAATGTTAAAGGTGTTGGTTATACTATAATTCATGGTGTATTTCTTGATAATAAACCTGATATGAAATTATTAAGAAAAGGAGAACATGTTATTGATTTTGGAGATTTCTTTATTAATGATAAAAGAGAAAGAAGTATTAGAATTGAAAATAATGGTGGATTTAATTTCCATTATTCATTTAAAAGAAATGGTGCTGATTATCTTAAAATTTCTCCTGATAGTGGAACTGTTACAAAAGGAAGTAAAGTTAATGTTACTTTAACTTTATTACCACTTAATAGAATTAATTTAAATAATCATAAAATATTCCTTAATATTATTTCAGGTCCTACTTATACTTTCTTAATAAATGCTAAAGCTAGAACACCACAAATTATATTCTCTTCTATTAAATGTAATTTCGGTCCTTGTTATGTTATGAGACAACCTGTTCCAAATGTTCAAATAATTACTGTTAAAAATATGGATAAAGAAGCCTTGACTATTGAAACTGATTTTGATAGTAAAAATAAACAATATTTAGATGTTCAACTTTCAACTGGACAAGTTATTTTACCTTATCAAACTCAAAGTGATATATTAGAAATTCCTATACAATTTATTCCAAGAGATTATGTTAAATATAAAGATATTATTAAATTTAAATTTAATAATATATATGATGTTGATGTTGAAGTTACTGGAGAAGGAATTCCACTTAAAGTTGAATTAGAAGATCCTTCATTACAAGTTTTAAACTTTGGAATAATAAAATTAGGTCAAAATAAGAAAATGTCATTTAATGTTATAAACAGAGGAAAAATGTTAACAACAGTAGAATTATATCCAGATAATTCAAGTACATTTTTAAAAAAATGTTTATCAATAAAAACAGATTTTGTAAATGATCATCCAGACGAAGTAACAAAGCCATTAATTCATGTATTACAGCCAAAAGAAATGTTTAAAACAGAAATAATATTTAATCCAAATATAAGAATACCTCAATTTACAGAAGATATAATGATAAAAATAAATAATAGTGAAAGAAAGCGTTTATTAGGAGTAACAGGAGCATCATATGGAGTAGATGTTAAAATGATAGGGGAAATGCCAACATTTGGTTCTGTAACAGTAAATTCAAATGCAATAAGACAAATATCTCTTAAAAACTTTGGTGATATTCCCGCAGTATTTCAATGGTCTAATGTAGATAATAAAAAGAAAAATTATACAAAATATTTTACAATTACACCACAAAAAGGAACAATACCACCACATGAAGATGTTATGATTCAAATTATATTCCATCCTAAAGATGTTAATAATGCAATTCAATATGAACATATTAAATGTAATATAGAAGAATTTGATACTCCAATTGATATAAGTTTATATGGTAAAAGTATTGAATGTCCTGCTGATAGTATAACAGAAAAGAAAATGGAAACTCAAGTTCGTGTTCCAGTTACATATGAAATTAAAATAAAAAATCCAACTGATAAACCATGGAGAATAACACCATCAATATCATCAAGTGTAAAAAGTTATGTAGATTACTTTAAAGGAAGTGATCAAGTATTTGAAATTAATCCAGGTCAAGAAGGAACATATACTTTAACATATAGACCATTAACAATGAGCAAAATAAATCCTGATGATGAAAATGAAAAAATAAAAGAACATGATGCAACTGTATTTTTCCCTCTTCCTGATGGAACTGCGAAAATGTTTAAAATATTAGGAACTAGTCTTGCTCCTTCAGCACAAGAAAATATTAATGCTACTGCACAAGTAAGAGAATGGACTATGATACAATTAACTATTCAAAATTGGTTATATCAAACTCAGAGATTTAAAGTAACTTGGGATAAACCAGAACAAGGTATTTTTATTAAAGGAGCAAATACAATTGATGTATCATCAAATTCATCAAAAGAATATAAATTATCTTTTAAATCATTAAAAGAAACTCCATATAATTTCAAAATAACATTCCAAAATGTAGATACAAAAGAATATGTATTTTATATGATAAATGTAACAATGACTCAAGCACAAGCATTATCAACAGTAGAATTAATAGGAGAAATAAGAGAAATAGCAACAGGATCATTTACAATAAATAATCCATTAAATGTAGAAGTACAAATACCAAAAGAACAAATTATATTAGAAAATGAATATTTATCAATATCACCAGAATCAATAACTATTCCTTCTGAAAGTGAAGTAACAGTTGATGTATCATTCCGTCCTTTAATAGTAGGAAAAACAAATACAAATATAATAATAAAATCACCTGAATTAGGAGAATTAAAATATCCTATAGAAATAGAAGGAACAAATGCACCTCCAAAAATACTTCAACCAATACAAGCATCATTAGGAAGTGAAAAAATAGTACAAATAACATTTACACATTATTTAAAAAAAGCAGCAACATATACAATAAAAGTAGAAAAATATGCTGATAATATTCCATTTTCAGATTTTATTCCTGAAGTAGCAAATATAACAGTTGACCCTGCAAAAGGAGGTCAACCTGAAAATACATTTAATTTAAAATATGAACCTTCAAATGTTAGTGAAAGTAAAGGTATATTAAAAGTTTCTTCACCTGATGGAGGTGAATATCAATGGATTATTACTGGAAAAGCTTCTTTCCCACAAGCACAAGGTCCATTTAAAATTCCATCTGGAAAAGGATTGTCTCTTGAATTTAAAAATCCTCTTAATGAAGCTGTTGATGTTAATGTTAGATTTGATAATCCTAATTTCTCAGCTGGAAAAGTGAATAATAAATTAGAAGCTAAGAAAGTTATGAATGTTCCTATTGCGTATAAAGTTGTTAATAATGAAAGTGGAAGTACGGGAAGATGTATTATTACTATTAATAAATTACCATCTTGGGTTTATTATTTAAGTGCGGAATAAAAGGGAATTGTTTTTTTTTTATGTTTTTTTCAAAAAGGTTAAATAATAATAAGTTTAAAAAATTTATTTTTTTTTAAAGTTTAAAATTTTTATTCTTTGAGATAGTAATATTTAATTGTTTTTTTTTATTTATTTTTAGTTTTTTTTAATGTATTTTTTAATAATTAAAAAAAATATGTTTTTTATATTTAATAGAATAATTAAAAATAATGTAAAAATGGAATCAGATTCAAAATCATTTCTTAAAAATAAAAGATTTTTCAATTCGAATAAATATGATTGTCCAATTTGTTTTAATTTTATTCAACATCCAGTTAAATGTTTAAAATGTAGAAATAGTTATTGTAGAAAATGTTGTTATAGATTAGAAAAATGCCCAATGTGTAGACTTTCTCCTTTTAAAACCATTACATATGAAAAAATAAATAAAGTTTTCAAAGAAATAATATTTTATAGATTCTTAAGTCAAATTAGATTAATGAATAATTTAAAATCAGGAGAATTTTTAGAATGTTCATGTTCATTATGTAATTTTAAAGGACATAAAAAAGAATTTCTTGAACATTTAGTTTCATCTCATAAAAAAACGTTTATTGATTTTTTTAATGTGAAAAGCCAAAATGATAAAAAAAAAAATATGGTAACCGAATTATTAAATGAACAATTTAAATAATTTATTCATTATATAGTATTAAATATTTTATATTATATATATTAAAGGTTTAATCTAAGTTTCTTTACTTTTTGGTTCTAATTGACTTAAAGGTATTAAAAATCTTTGTTTTGAAATAATAAAAGTCACAATTAAAATAACTAATATAACTGTATGAAGAATATCTGCAATTATTAAATATAAAAAATAATCAAGAGGATCATTTGGAATAAACCAGAAAATAATTCTAATTATTCTTGAAATTGCAATAAATACTAAATAAATTCTTGAAAGAGCACCAATATCTCCTATTTTATAAAGAAGAGGAATTTGAGGAATTAAACTAATAGAATCTGAAAAAATATGAAGTGAAATAAAAATATTATCATTAAAAAATTTCTCATCCCATCCTACATTAAAAAATAAAGAAAGAATTGTAGTTATTAGACATAAAAAATACCATCTTTGATATAAAGGATTTTTCAAAGATAAAAGTTCAAAATAAGGTTTATCACAATTTTTGAGATAATTATATATGAAATAAATTTCAATAAAATAAGAATAATATAATTCAACATAAGTAATAAAATATCCATTTAAATAAGATTTTTTTTCCCATATATGTCTAGCAATAGTAGAAAATAAAAAAATAAGATGAGTATCTAAAGAAACAACTTGAATATTATCAAATTTCTTTTTCATAATATAAAGTTGATAAGTAGTTCCTAAATGTTGTGCAATTTCACTTAAATGAAAAACCCAAGCATTACCTTCTTCTTCAAAAGTAGACATCATTTTTTTAAAAATATATTTAAAAATATGAAAAATAATTATTAAACAAACTATTAAATATGAGAAATCTTAAAATAATCTAAATAAATTAATTTATCAATTAAATAAATAAAAGAAAATAATAAAAATACAATACCACCAATAATACTAATTTGTTTATTTGTTAATAATCCTGCAACACTTTTTCCAATTAAAACTGCTGTTGTAACTAAAAGAAATTGAGCTAATGTTGTTCCACAAAAAACACCAGATAAATTATATTTTGAAGTAATTACAATTGTTGTAATTTGAGATTTATCTCCTAATTCACCTATAATAAAAGCAATACAATATTTCCACCATGAATTAAAAACACTTAATTCATCTTCAATTTCTTCTTCAAAATATATATTTTTTATTGGAACTTCTTTATTTTCATCTTCATTTTCTTTTTTTTCATTATTTGAAATTTCTTGAAATAATTTTTTAGATTTTAATTGAATTCCTTGGACAATTAAACAAATACCAAAAATAGCAAAAATTATAATAGCAAACCAATCTAATGTATCTCTATTAATAAATAAAGGAATTATTGCTCCAAGACAAATACTAATAACATTCATAAATTCTGAAACTAATAAAGAAACTGCAAATGATTCCCAAAAGGAATTCATTGAAACATAAATCATATTCATAAAATATGTTTTATCTCCAAAACCTGAAATAAATACTAAACTTAATCCTCCATAAAATCCTTGCCAAAAATCTTCTGTTAAAGAATCTTTTTTTATTTTTTCAATTAAATTATTTAAAAAAGACATAATATAAAATTAAAATTGTTAATAATCTTTTTTTTTAATTTAAATTATAAAATATAGAATTTATGTGGATGGTGTAATATTCTTGAATTATTTTCTTCACATTTTTTACATAAGAAATATCTATTACATACACTACATTGGAATAATGGACCAATTATTTCATTTTGACATGAATCACAAATAAATCCTCTTTTATCTTCTTCAGTATAATTATCTTTTTTAATTAAAGAATCCATTATCATTTTTTTAATTTCATTACATAATTTATTTATTTCTTTTTCATTTTTTAATTTATATTCTTTTAAAAGGTCAATTTTATCACTTGAAAATTCTACTTCTAAAATTGGTATTATTGATTTTTTTTTAAAATATTTTTCAAAAAATATTTTTGTTCCAATATCATCTTCAATTGTTATATCAATATCATCTTCTTGAAATATAATTCTTTTAATTTGATTTCTAATATTTAATTTTTTATGTATTAATTCAGTCAAATCTAAATATAAAAATAATCTTTTTGTACAGATTTGAACTTCTTTTTCATTTGTTTTAATTATAATTGTCATTTCATTTTCTTTTTTTTCTTTATAATCACCCATTTTTAATTAAATATAAATAAAATATATATAATTAACTATTTTTTTTTCAAATTAAAATTTTTTTTTCTTATTTTAATCAAATTTTTTTCATCATAACAATTTTTTAAAAACCAAATGAAAAAAATAAAAGTTTTTTAATAGATTAGATATTTATATAAAAAAATATGAAATTATTTCTTTTTAATTCTTTAATTTCATTAATCAAGAAGAATGAATGATTCAAATCTTTGACTTCAAAAGGATTTTTTAATTTGAATTAAATTTCTTGAAGATTACTTCAAAAAATAAATGTATTTCCCCTTCAAATGATATATAGTAAGCCACTTAATTTTTTTTGCCATTTTTGTTCAAAAAGTTTAGAATTTATGAAATGGGAAAATAATTAATAATATTATTTTTTTTGATACATTTTTTTTCTAAAGGGGTAAATAATTAAGGAGTAATTTAATGTAAATTGATAATTTGTATAATTAAAAAGTAAAATTTTAAAAAGAGATGAGGGGAAAAATTAAGTTATATAAATTTTTTTTGGAACAAAAAAAGTTTTGAGAGAAAAAAAAATTATGTCCTGTAGTAACTGAAAGTTATTTCAATATCCCTATGCTGAAGCCATTTTTTAAATTAAGTAAAGCTATACCAATTCCTGATTTGACTGCAGATAGATGTAATGAATTAGATACTTCTGCTATCATAAAAAAAATAAATACAGCTCTGGAAAATAATAACAATATTCTGCTTTATCCTCAGTGAGCATTGGCACGTCAGGGGTTCCAGTCTATTGTAGGTAAAAAGACTGCTTTTATGGTTTCTCAGGCTGCTCCAAAAGATACCAAAATTCTGACAGTAAATATTCGTTGACTTCGAGGTTCACGTTCATCTCGAGCTTGGACATGAAAATCTCCAAATTTAGCATTATTTATCCTCAAAGGTTTACGATTCGTACTCTGAAACCTATTCTTCTTTGTCCCAAAGAGAGATGTAGACATAGAGATAAAAGATTCTACTCAGCTACTCCATAAGGTAGAGAAAATAATTCAGCGCAGGAAAATTGCTTGCTAAT
>JAJJKW010000496.1:0-22739 GCA_023805745.1 Isotricha sp. YL-2021b | reverse complement strand
CCCCAATCCCCAATCCCCAATCCCCAATCCCCATAATTTTTATTTAAGTATTTATTTTGATAAAAATCTATAATTTATAAATTAATTAATCTTAACTTAAAAATTATTTAATAATTTAATTTTTATTATAAAAATTTTAAATTACTTTAAATTTATATATATTATATTATAATTAAACTAAATAAATAAATATTTAATTTGTTAATTTCAATTTTTAGTTAAATAATAATTTGTTATTAACCCTTTTTACCAAAATTATTCTATGTTAAATGTTCTTTTTAAAAGTTTATAAAACAAATAAATCATTTTTTAATATTTTTGAAAAACTCAAATCAAAATTGTGAAATATTTTATTCATTTTCTTCTTTCTTTTTTCTATTTCCTTTAGTTGCCATTATTTTAAAAAATCCAAAACATTTAAGTTCTTGATAAGATTCATTATTATTAAAATCCTTATTAAATTGTTGCAAATAGTATTTGATTAAAAAATCTTTATAAGTCATTTGTAAAATATTATTTATTTTATCATATTCTTCTTTATTTTTTTTACTTTTTGACTGTAATTTCTTAAGTACATTATAGTTTTTTTCATTTTTATATTGGATTATAGATGAAATTTTCCATTTCATCCATTTTGAATTTTCATTATAATTAACATTTGAAGTAAATTGTTTAGAATTCAACATATAAAATTTTAATCGTAATTTATTTTGATTTAGTAAATTTCGTAAATATTGACCTGAGCGAACTTTAAATTTTTTTAAATAATAATCTTTTCTTTTCTCTGTTGTTTGAAAATTCTTTTCAATATTAAATTTTTTTGATTTATTCTTTACAATTTCACAACATTCTTTTTCATTAATTGATTTTGTAAATTCACCCATCTCTTGAGTTAAATTTAAAATATTTTGACTTTCAAAATCATTATTTAATGAAATTTTTTCAAGATAATCATTTTCAAAAAGAAAGGGATTTTCTTCCTCTTCATTTTCTTCTTCTAAACAATCAAAAATTGAATTTTTATACATATCAATATTAAAATTGGTTTCTTTTGTATTTCAAAATGAAAAAAATACTTAATTTGAAAATTCAAAAATTATTTCTATTTTTTTTAATCAATAAAATACAATTTTAAATAGTAAAGTAAAATTTAGGAAAATAACTAAAATTTTAGAGTAATTTGATACTCTTCTATTGTAGAATATATAGATAAATAATAAATTGAAAAAATAAATCCTTTTCCTATTATTAAAGAAACTCTAGAGAATTATTTTGAGCTTTTTTCATTTTATATATAAATTAGTAAGTATTATATTTTTAAAAAGGGTTGATAATAAATTATTAAATTAAAAGAAAATTAAAAAGTTAATTAAATTCAAAATTATGTTAATTTTTATTTGTTTATCATATCTTTTTATATGTTTTATCTTGTTTTAAATAAAGAAATTAAATTTAAAAACTATTTTTAATTTAATTCAAAAAATACTTCAATAAAAAATTTATCTTATAAGATTACATTTTTACTTTTTCATTATTTTATTATTTAATTTGGTTAATTAAAACTCTCTTTTCAAAACCAAAAAGAACATATCTTCTAAATAACCAATTACAAATTCCTTAAATTAAAAAAAAAAATTAAACCATCATAAAATTCCTTTTAACAAAAAAAATAATTAATTAAAAAAAAAATAAAATAACAAAAAATGAATAAAAAAAATTAAAAAAACCTAAAAAAAAATAAATATTAAAACTATAACAAATGTCAGAAGCCCGATATTTAGAAGACATCCAAGAGAAGCGTAAAGCAGCAGTAGAGGATATGTTAAAGGAGATAGATCAAGAACGTGACGAGAAGGACCATATGCAAAGATTTGGTTTTTTCAGTATTCCCTATCCAGCAATAATCGGAGACAAAAAGTATTCAACTTCTGATTACCAAAACCACAAAATAATCGAAGGTAAAGTAATAACAGAAAAAAGAAACATTTATACATCACCATTAAAAACCGGAAAAGCAAATGATGCATTTTTTAATGGAATAACAGGACCCGATGAAGAAGGATTAGAAAGATTAAAAAATTTAAATAAAGATGACCATGAAAATTTAATGAAAAAAGTAGCTGAAAATAGAGAAAAAAAATCAAGTGGTCCTGTTTTTAAACCAAGTGGACCACAAGAATTTAAAGGTTATTATAATCCTGATGAACCTTTTCCAATTCCAGAAGGAACTTTAACTATAGAACCTGATAAAAAAAGATTTATTAATGAAGGAAAAGTTATTACTGAAAAAAGAGGAATTTTTACTAATCCTACAAAAATAGGAAAAATTCCAAGTGAATATTTTTCATATCCTACAAGAGAAGATGAAGAAAATGAAAGATTAAAACAATTAACTAAAGAAGAAATTGAAAAAAAAATTAATGATGTTCATGCTGGAAAAGAAAAAAAAAATTTCCAAAAACCTTTTCAACCAGCTTCTTTAAAAAAATGTGATCCATTTTATAATAATCAAGAAACTTATGGTTTATATACTCCGGAAGAACAAGATAGATTAATGACTGAATATAAAGATTTAAAAAAAAATGGAATTAAAAAATATGAAAAAATTTTACCAAAAAATGCTTTAAAACATTTACAACCTTTTAAACTTTCTAGACAAGTTTTTAGTGGAAGAGATGGTTTATTTAATGATGATTTATATAAATTACCTGAATTAGAACCTATTAAAGGTTATGATAGACCTATTAGAGAAATTAGAGAAATGGAAAATAAAAATAAAAGAATTCCTTTTTATCCTAATAAATTAATGAAACATACTCATTTTTCACCATCTATTACTTCGTATACTTGGAATTTAAAAAAAGAATTTCCTTCTATTAAGTTTTATTAAAGTTTTTTTATATGGTATTTTATTTAATACATTTCCAAGGGTTTAATATTTATTTGGTTTATTCAATAGATTTTTTTTTTATTTTATTAATTTCTAATAAAAAGATGTAATTTAATAAAATTTGTTATTTTCTAATTAATATATTAAATATTCTTTCTTATTTTATCTTTTTTTTTAATTTATAAGTAAAATTATATATGTATTATTTTAGTTGGTAATTGTTTTAACTATGAATTTTATTTTAAAATTAGTAAAAATAATTTGAATCAGTGAAAAAAAATGAAAAAGATAAAAATTGACTTCAAAATAAATCAATAATTGATAAGAAAATAATTAATTAATAACTTTCTTTCTATTCTTTATTTAATAATTTTATTCAATAATTCGTTCTACCAATCATATAACTTTAATTAAAAATAATATTTAATATATAACTAATCAAACAATATTAAAATAAATTAAACATGAAATTTTTTAGTTTATTGATTTACTTAATTTATATTTTCTTTTTCCAACAAAATTCCCAGTAGAATCATAATAATCTCCTTCACTATTCATTAATAAACCATAAAACAAACCTTCCCAACTGCATTTATTAGGAAAAGTAATTTTTCCTTTTCCTCCTCCAACAGGAGTGAAATTTCCTGTAATAATACTTCCATTTTCTAAAAAATAAGTACCTTCTCCAGAAGGATAATCAAAATCAAAATTACCAATATATTCTTTTTTATTTTCATCAGAAAATAAAGCTCCTTGTCCTTGTTTTAAATTAGCAGAAAAATATCCTATATAATGTCTTTTTTTATCAGGATATAATAAATAACCTCTTCCATGTTTAAAACCAATTGAATTTATTTCTCCTATATATAAATAACCTTCATCATCTTCTTGAACACTAAATTGTAATAATAAATTATCTCGAGTTTCAATAAATTTCATTATTTCATTTACATATTGAGGATATTTACTTTGTATTTTTAAGAAATTATCTTTTTTATTTTGTATGAAATTTTCATTTGAACAATATATTGGATAATGTTGTTTAATTACATTATTGTTATTATATATTAATTCTTGAATTGTTTTTTGATTTATATTTATTAAATAACCTTGGCCATGACGCATTGCATTTAAGAAATTTCCTTCAAATTTTGTATTATCTTTAAAAAAATATACTCCTTTTCCATTTGGTTTATCATTTAAAAAATAACCTGAAAATTGATTTCCTTTATAATATAATGTTCCAAATCCGTTTTTTTTATCATTTCTAAATTGACCTGTATATATTATATTCCAATTTTCATCATATAAAGTTCCAAAACCATTTCTTTGATTATCTTTAAAAAATCCAACATAATATTTTTCATTCAGATTAACATTATTATTATTATTATTATAAATTATACATCCTTTTCCATTTTTAACTCCAATTTTATCAACTTGACCTAAATATTCATTTTTAGTTAAAAGATCAACTTTAGAAACCCATTGTAATTCTGATTCAAAATAATAAAAATGTTTTATACAAAGTAATTTTTTTCCTATTTTATTATATTTAGAAAAGAATTCAATATATCCTGGACAATTAAAATCTTCAATTATGATATTTTCATTTGAAATGAATTGATTTTCTTTATATGTCAAATATTGGGATAAAACTCCATTTGAGTAAAAAAATTTTCCTCTTCCATCAAATTTACCATTTTTAAAATTTCCAGCCCAAAAAGATTTATTAATATAAAATAAAATACCAATTCCATTTGGATTTTCATTTTCTAATTGACCAAAATAAACACATCCATCAGGATAATATTTTTTATGATTTAAATTACTTTTTAAATTAAAATTTGAATCAATTTCACCTTTGAAAATTTTCTTTTTATTAATTGAATAAATATCAAAAATTCCTATCGGTAAATCATTTGAAAAATAACCTACATAATATCTTATTCCTTTAAAAATTGCTCCTCTTCCTTCTTTTTTTTTTTGGTCATTCATATTTCCTAAATATATTATATCATTTTGTGATATATAATATAAATAATCTTCTTTTGAAGAATTTAAATTCAATACTTTTTGCAACATAAATGGGTTTTCTTGATTTAATTCTTTTATTCTTTTTAAATATAATATATGCTTTTCTTCTGATTCTTCCATCTTAAAGAAATTGAAACGACTTACAGTTATATTATTTATTATTTCTGGTTTTTTGAAATTGAATATACTGTTATCATGTGTATTTTGTGGAGAATTGATATTGTTTATATTATTATTATTTTGATTTATATTTATATTATTTTGATTAATATTATTATTATTATTTTGATTAATATTATTATTATTATTTTGGTTTATATTATTATTATTTTGATTAATATTATTATTATTATTTTGGTTTATATTATTATTATTTTGGTTTATATTATTATTATTATTTTGGTTTATATTTATATTATTTTGGTTTATATTATTATTATTATTTTGGTTTATATTTATATTATTTTGATTAATATTATTATTATTTTCATTATTATTATTATTACTCAAATCATATTTTCCAATTAAATGATCATTTTCAAACTCAACCATCCAAATTTTTCCATCTTTTTGAGTATATTCCCCCGTTCCGTGTTTCATATTATTTTTAAAATTCCCTTTCCAGGAATTTCCATTTTTAAAATAATAAATTCCTTTACCTTCTTTTTTATTATTTTTAAATTCTCCAATATATTTTTCATTATTTTCCATAATTAATTCTCCATAACCTTCTCTATTATCATTTTTAAATTCACCAAAATATCTTTTCATATTATCTTTATCAAGAATTAATCCTTTAACATCTTTTAAACATTCATTAAAATAACCGAGGTGTTTGAGACCATTATTATAAAGATATAAACCTCTCCCTCTAAATTTTCCATTTTCTTGATTAATTTCTCCAATATAAGTTCCATATTTACAATCAACTTTATCAAAATTTTTTTTAATATTTTTATCTCTTTCAAGTTCAGGAAATTCTTTATTAATAATTTCAAATTCTTTATGATATTTTTTAACAAGTTCTTTAATATTTTCTATATGATTATTATTATTATTATTATTATTATTATTATTAATATTTTGAATCTTATTTAAAGATGATTTTCTTAAAAATTCATCTGCAATTTTAATAAATTCATTAGTTTCAAATTTAGGAATTTGATAAATTAAATCTTTACTAACATATTGATATTCATCAGCTTTTCCCATTAAATCAGTTAATTCATTAGATAAATTAAATCTTAAAAAATTATTAAATTCAGGTTCTTTTGGAATAGGATCTTTAATTCCAGATTTTAAAGAAGAAGATGTTGATAAACTATATTTACATGAAGTTGAAATATTCATTCCTAAAACACAAGTTTTTTGTTTTGGAGGAATTAAAATTTCAATTGATGAATTATCTAAATATGGAGGAAATAATTTAATATTTGTTAATTTTGGTTTTACTTTTACATTTAACCATTTATTTGAACTTTTATTTATTAATATTGCACCATAAATTCCTTTTAATGAACTTAAACTTCCAATATAATATTCAGATGAATTTGATAATAAATCCTTTTTTTCATTTTGGAAATTATTTAATATCAAATATTGAATGAATAAAAAGGTTGAATCTTGACCAATAAATTCACAAATAAAATTAGTATTTTTAGTACTTGTAATTTGTAAAGTATAACTAAAATCAGGATCATTTTGAATATCTTTATAAGAACAATATAACCAAAGAACATAATATCCTTTTTCTAATTCTTCAATAAAATTAATATCTTCATTAACAGCATATTTACTATATATTTTAGTAATATTTCTATTTTCATCATATTTCCCAAGAATAATAACAAAAGGTCTAACCGGATTTTTAATATTTCTATTAAATCTCCAATTTTTAAAAATAATTCTAATACTAGTTTTTCCCTTTTCATTAAGAAACAAATTAAAAATTGAAGGTTCTTTAAAATAAGTAATATAATTAAAATGAAAAATTTTAATAATAGAATCAAAAAATAAATAACATATATGAGTACTTCTAAAATAAGTAATATAATCATCAATACTAATCCAAAAAATACCATCATCTTTATTCATTTTTCCAAAATAATCAGTTAATTCTTGAGTCCAAACTTTAGAATTATCACTATATTTTCCTTTCCATTCTCCTTCACCCCAAGGATTTCTTAATCTAATTAAATATATATTTTTTTCTTTCCATTTTTTTGCTTGAATAATAGTATAAGCATGTCCAGGTTCAATTCCAGTATCATTTTTATCAACATCTTCTTTAGAAGAAGCAGTCATTAACATATTTAAATTACCTTCTTCAATTTGTTGAAATAAATCTATTTTATCAATATTATTATGTAAAATTGTTTCAGAAGGAAAACCAGTTAAAGCTTCAATTGGTTCTTCACAAACTCCTCCAATTATATTAGAATAACCTCCATTAACTTTAGCCCAAACTTTTTCTAAAATAACACTCCAAAATATATTTTCAAATGGTTTTGCAAATGCAAAATCATTTATATCAAAAGGAAAATAATCATCTATAAATATTATTTGCCATTCTCCATCTATAAATAATATTACTTCTATATAACCATATTTATTCATTTTTGTTAAACGAAATTTTTCTCTTATTAAATATGGTAATGTTGATAATGCTGCTAAAGAACTTAAAAAATAACAATCTCCTAATTCTCCTTGTCTTATTTCTTTTATTCTTATTTTATCATTTAATATTATCATATCTTTTCTTATATCTGTTGCTCTTTTCCATACTAATTTTTCTGTTTTTGATATACCTAATTCTTCTAAAAGTGTTGGTCCTTCTTCTTTATCTATAAAATTACCTTTTGAATCCTTTGATTGTATTGAATTTAAATTTGGAGGAAAATATGGATCTTCAAAATTAGTTTTTAGTTGAGATATTATTGGAGGTTTTTGATTTTTGAAATATTTTGTTATTTTTGTTGAATCCATCATTGAATCATTTTCTTTCATTCCTTTTTTTAATTATTTGAGAAATAGTATTTTTTATTAATAATTATCTTTTGATTTATTTTTATGAATAAGATTAAAATTAAAATTATTTAAATATATAATAATACATTTTTAATATATGTATATTCATCTTCTTAGTATTTTATTCTTTTTTATATTACATATAATTATTGTTAATATTAATAGCAACCCATATATTATTAAAACAATTACCATCACTATATACTTGATTAATCCTATAATTATTATTTAAAATATCTTCTTGTTTATTATTTGATTCAGGTAAACTATCATCTAAATATATAGGCATCATAGCCTTATTTTTTTGATTAATAAAATTTATAGAAAATGGCGATGTATCTTCTTTAGATATAATAGGTATATCAAATCTACTGCTATCTAAAAGAAGATATTCTAATATATTATTGTTCTTCTTTTCATCCAATTTATTCATTTATATTTATAATAATTTTTTCTTTTTATAATTAAATCAAATAAAAAATGGGTTGTAATCTTCATAAACCAAAAATAATTATTACTTCGTATTCAGAAAAAACAAATTCTCAAAAAGGAACTAATATAAAAACTACATGTTTTTCAATAGAGCCTCCTTCAATTAAAAAATCTTCATTTAATATAAATAAAAAGACCAGATATATTAATTTAATAACTAAAATGTTATGGATAAAAGTTTTAGATTATTTATCTTATAATGATTTAAAAGAGGCTGGTAAAATTAATCGAAAATTTAATTTGTATGCTAAAAATAATAATATTCTTGTTAAATTTTTTAAAAAAAAAAATACTGAATATACTAATAGAAAAGTGAATATTGTATCATTTGATACTTTCAGTCAATTACAAAAAAATAATTCTATAATAAATATAACTCAAAATACATCAAATTTATAAATATTATGATTAATTATTATTTGATATTTATAAATAACTGACTATTATTTTTTTATGTAATATTTTGTTGTTGTAATTTGAGCAAAATATTAGCGAATAAGATTTGAAAATATGGAATATTTAATTTATAAAAAATGTTATAAATTTATTTTCATTCATTAGAATATTTTTTAAATATATAAATAAATAGTGTTATTAAATTTTTGAATAAAATAAGTTTTTTTATACAAATAGAATAAATAATATAGAAAAGAAAAAAAATTATTTAACATTTTTTCCAGAATTTTCTTTTTTTTTTAATTTTTTTTTCATCAAGAACTAATTTCTCACCTTGATTTTTTTCTTTATTTTTAGATTCCAAAATCATTTTAACTAAATAATTAAAAGTTTCTTCAACATTAATATTTTCTTTAGCTGAAGTTTCAAAATATTTCATTCCAAATTTATTTGCAATTCTTTCTCCTTCTTCTTTATTAATTTTTCTATTTTCCATATCAATTTTATTTCCAACTAAAACTTTACAAACATCATCACTTGCATTATCATTTACCATTTTCATCCAATTTTCAATATCAATTAAAGATTGTTCTTGAGAAATATCAAAAGTTAAAATAATACCTTGAGCTCCTTTATAAAAAGATTTTGTTATAGTTCTAAATCTTTCACAACCTGCAGTATCCCAAATTTGGAGTTTGATTTGAGAATCATTTATTCTTATTAATTTTGTTTTAAAATCTATTCCAATTGTTAATAAATAATTTTCTGTAAATGAATTATCTGAATATCTTAAAACAAGACAACTTTTTCCTACTGATTGACTTCCTATTATTATTAATTTTATTAAATAATCGTATTGTGTCTTTGACATTTTTTTTAAATTTTGAAAATAGGTTTTTATTTATTATTTTTTTTTTGAGGACTTTTTTAAAAAGGTATTTTTTTTGGGGTTTATTAATTTTTTTTTTTTTTGGGTTAATTATTTTTTTAAATTATTTATTTTTTTTTTTATTGAAAATTAATTAATTTAATTATTTAATTTTTGCTTAAAATTAAATTAAATTTATGTGGTTCATTTTTTTAATATTATTAATATATTCATATTTTTATTAAATATTAATTAATAATTAAATAGATAAAAAATATTATTCATTTATCAAATTAAATAGAATTAAATGTTATAATATTATTATTCAAACTCTTAATTTTTTTTTCCAATATTTAAAGGGTTTTTAAAAAAATTTTATAATTTTTTTTTACACAAGTATAAAAAATGCCAAATATATAAAAAGGGTTAATATATATAATTCTTCAAAATTTAAAATAAAGAATAATATTTCATAAAACTTCATTAAGCAAATGTTATTTATTAATTTAGATAAAATATAATTTAAACCATATTTAATTCCATTTCTTTTAAAAAAAATAACTAAAAAAATGAAAAAAATTGAATATATTCAAAAAGATAAAAAAAAACAAATTTAAAAAAGATAAAAAAAAAATAAATTAAAAAAAAAATAATTCAAAAAAAAAAATTTTAATTCCCTTCAAAAAAATAAAAAATGGATTCTGAAATGGAAAGTGAAACAATAACCGAAATAAACCAAGAAGAAATAGAAGAAAGAGTACAAAGATCAAATGGTCAAGAAGCAATAAAAAAATATATAAAAGGAAAGCTTTTAGGAAAAGGAGGATTTGCAAAATGTTTTGAATTAAAATGTATATCAAATCAAAGAACCTATGCTGGAAAAATAATATCAAAATCAAATATAACAAAACAAAGTGCAAAAACAAAATTAAAATCGGAAATAAAAATTCATCGTTCAATGTGTCATCCAAACGTAGTAAAATTTGAGCATTATTTTGAAGATAGTGAAAATGTATATATATTATTAGAATTATGTAAGAGTAAAACATTAAATGAATTATTAAAAAAAAGAAAAATAATATCAGAATTAGAAGTTAGATATTATTTAAGTCAAATATTATCAGCAGTGAAATATATGCATAAATCAAAAATAATTCATAGAGATTTAAAATTAGGAAATTTATTTCTTTCATCAAATCTTCATATAAAAATAGGAGATTTTGGTTTAGCAACAAGAGTAGAATATGATGGAGAAAGAAAACATACAGTTTGTGGAACTCCAAATTATATTGCACCAGAAATTTTAGAAGGAAGATCAAATGGTCATTCTTATGAAGTTGATTATTGGGCTATTGGAGTTATTGTTTATACTCTTCTTGTTGGAAAACCTCCTTTTGAAACTGATGATGTTAAAGAAACTTATAAAAAAATTACTGCTAATAATTATAATTTTCCTAGTAATGTTTTTATTAGTGAAATTGCTAAAGATTTTATTAAAAAAATATTAGTTTTAGATCCTACTAAAAGATTAACTCCTGATTTAATGTTAAATCATCCTTTTATGAAAGAAACTCCTCTTCCTGATGAAATGCCAAGATATACTTTAAGTAATCCTCCAAAAATTGATTTTTTTAGAATGTATCAAAGTAAAAATGAAAATGAAAATATTAATAATGCTCTTCAATTATCTTTTGAAAATGATAAAAATAATCTTGAAATTATGAGAAATTTTGCACTTAAAACTTTAAAAAAATGTGATATGAATAGAGGTTATGTTGATTTAGCTGAAACTACAAAAAATTTAAATAAATTAAATATTAGTCAAGGAAAAGAAGAACATAAAATGATTAAAAGAAGAAATGATGGTGATGATGAAAATGTTAAAAATTTAATTTATGCTGATATGCTTTTTGATTATAGTGAAAATTTTGGTATTTTATATAAAATGGATAAGGAAAATATTATTGGATGTGTTTTTAATGATAAAAGTATTTTGTTTAAATTTATTGGAAAAGGAAATGTTTATTATGTTTATAAAAAAAAAGGTATTAATAAACCAAAATGTTTTGATAGTAAAAATATTATTACTGAAATTAAACAAAAATATGAAGTTTTAATTAATTTTGAAAAATATGTTAATATGCAAGTTAAAAATTTAAATACTTCAACTATTAATTATGATATTAATAAAGCTATTTATATTAGGAAAATTATTAAAAAAGATTTAGCAATTTTACTTAAATTTTCTAATAAAGTTATTCAATTAACTTTTAAAGATAATTCTAAAATTATTATAGACAATGATATAACACAACAAATATATTTTTTTGATAAGGATAATAAAAAATATCATTATTCAGTTCATTTAGTAAATAAAAGTACAAATAAAAGATTTTTAAATAGATATGAACATTATAAAAAAATATTTTTTGAAAAAATGGATGAAAGATTCCAAAAAATTCAACAACAAAAAGAAATGGAAAAAGAAAATAACACCGAAGATGATGACCAAGAGCCAATAATGGATTTAAATAAAACAACATAAAAAAAAATAAAAAAAAATAATTTTAAAAAAATCAAAAAAAAAAAATAAATAAAAAAGCCTTTTAAAAAAGTAAAAAATATAATATAAATTTATTTAGGAGGAGGAATATTAGGAGGTTGAATATTAGGAGGAGGAATATTAGGAGGAACAACTAATCCTCTTCCTAATCCAAAATTATTATTCATATTAGGAATTCCAACTCCTCTTCCAATACTTCCTAATCCACTAATAGTATTATTATTATTATTTAAATCATTATTAACATCTCTTCCAATCACATTATCAAATCTTTTTTTATTATTATTAGGTTCTTGACTTTCAGCAGAAATTGCAATAACACTATCTCCTCTTACTAAAACTAATCCTAAAGTTCTTCTTTTTTCTCTATCAAATTTTTTATTCTTTGATTTTACTAAACAATGTTCTTCTGTGTCACTTAATACTAAATTCATATGCTTGTCAAATGCTAAAAATGTTCCTATTAATACTCTATTTTCACTTAATGTTACTCTTATACGATAATTTATCCACATTAAAAATTTACTTTGACGAGTTGACATTTTTTTTTTTTGGAAATTTTTTTTTTTTGATTTTTTTTTTTTATTTTTTATTTTATTTATTGTTTTAATTTTGTAATTTAATTCAATGTCTTTAAGTAATCCTTTTCAAAAAAAAAATAAAGAGATTAAAAATAATAATAATGGGAATTTTGCTAAAAAAGATATGATTAGGGAAAATGTGAAAAAACAATTAATTAATGCATTTGATTTTAATAATGATAATAATTGTAAGTTTACTTCTGAAAAGTTAGCTTTGGAAATTGAAGAAGAAGTTTTTTTATTAAATGGAAATAATTCTAAAAGTAAAGATTATAGAGATAAAATAAGAAAAATTGAATTAAGAATAAAAGGAAATCGAAATTTATTTATAAGAGATTTATTAAAAAATGGATTAATTAATATAAAAGAATTTTGTAGTCTTGATGATAAAACACTTAATGATGATAATTATTTTAAAAAATTAAATGGAGAGAATATAAACAATAATGATATTAAAAAGAATAATGATAAATTTACTCATATGAATAAACAAATTAAAGTTCCAATTAGAAATGTTCGTCCTCCAATAAAAAATATAAATATTCCAAAAATTCAAACAATTCAAACTAAAGATAATGAATTAATTAAAGAAAATAAAGAAAATATTAATTTAAAAACAAATAATGAACAAAATGAAAGAAAAGAAGAACCTTCAGTAAAAGAAAATAAATATAATAATTATGATAATTTAAATAATACTGTTATTGAAAAATCAATTGATAATGAATTTGATTTAAATAATTCAATATATAATAAACTTAATGAAAGTGAAATAAATATATATTCTTTTAATATTAATGAAAGTAGTATGTCCATTGAATCATCAGGAATAAAAAAGAATGAAACTCAATATGAAAAATTAAAAAGATTAATGGAAGAAAGAAAGAAAAAAAAATTAAATAAAAAATCTAAAACTTTAATTGTGGTACCTAATATATTGTATAATGAAAATATTTCCGAAATGAATAATGAAGAAAATAAATTAGATAATAAAAAAATTGAACCATTAAAAACTGAAATAAATAATTTAAATAATTCTATAAACCATGAAAATAATCCTTTTAATAAAGGTAAAATTATTAATTTAAAAAATTCCTTTACTAAGAAAAAAATTAAACCTCAAATTCCACAAATTAAAAACAATATAAATATAAATGAAAATATAGAAAATAATAAAGAAAATATAATAACAGAAAATATAAATAATGAAAAAACACCAAATAAAATTGAAAAATTAATTGAAGAAAAAAAAGAAGATGAAAATTCTCCTAATACAAATTTTAATTTACATAATACAAGTTATCAAAAAATAACATATAAAGAAGAGCCTGAAATAAATTTAAATATAACATCAGAATTATCAACTAAAAGAGATTTATTTTCTCCAAAACAATCAATTTTGAATAATCAAAATGATAATATAAATCAAAGCGCAATTTTACCTCATTTAAATTTAAACTCTTCATATATTGAAAATCCTTTCAATAATTTAAAAGAAAAATATAAATTATTAAATGAACAAAAAATTGCAATTGAAACTGAATTAAATATAATTAAAAAAGAAAATGAACAATATCTCAAAGAAATAATAACTTTAAAAGAAAATGTTTCTAATTTAAAACAACAAATTTCACAACCAAATGAAGAATTATTTAGATTAGAACAAATAAAATTTAAACAAAAATTAAAACAAAAAGATGAAGAAATTGAGGTTTTAACAAAAGAAAATATTCAATTGAAAGATCAATTAAAAATATGTGAAAATAATTTAAATGATATGATAAAAGACAATAAATTATTTAGAGAAGAAATGGAAAAAAGATGTTCTTCTTATCAAAAAGAAATAGAAGTTTTACGACAATCAAATATATCAAATAATTCTCATTTATATAATAGTTATATAATAAATTCAAATAATAATTTTGGAAATAATAGAATTAAAAAAGTCAGAAGTCAAAGTTTTTATTTTATTAATAATATATTAAAAAAAAATGAAGTTGAGAGTGAAAATGGTCAAATTCAATCTAATAATATTAATAATGAAAAAATAAATAATGGTAAATCTGTTTTTGATAAAGAAGAAGAAAAAAAATATTCACATTCAATTTCAAAAATGCTAACTTTTAGTGAAAAACCTATTGAAGGAACTCAACAAATAATATTTGAGAATAACAATAATAATAACAATGAAGAAAATAAAAAGAATTATAATAAATATGAAATAAAAAATCTTTTTGAAGTTAATAAAAATGAGAACTTATTTAAAGATGAGAATGAAAATAATAAAAATGATATAAAAGAAAAAAACAAGTTTTCATTGAAAAAATCATTTATTAAAAAAAGAAATTTCCAAAATATTATAAAATCAGAAAATACAAATCCTTTATCAAAAACAACAATAATAGAACATTCAGAAAAAAATCCTTTTGATGATGATAGTAATGATAATAATAATGAAATCGAAAATATATTTTCAAATCCAAATAAAACAATTTCAAATAAAAAAATTATAAATTCAAAAAATAAATCAATAAATAATATAAATAATAATAATCAAAATAAAAATTCAAAATTTTCCCAAATAAAGAAAAATATAAAAATAAATGAATATGAAAAAGAATCAGATGTAAAAAGTATATTTGAAACAGACAATAACGAAACAAATTCAATATTTGATTAAACTAATTAATATATATAATATTTATTTATTTTTTTAATTTACAATTTTTTATAATTTAGAGAAACAATATAAATTTATTTATTTATAAAAGAAGCCATTCTTTGAAGTTGATCTAAATAATTTTGTAATTCATTTTCTCCTAATTTTTCTTTTAAACTTGGAATAAGAGAATAAGCTTCTTCAGATTTTAAAGGTAATAAATCAATTAATTGAGCTTCTTCATAATTAGATAATTTTCCTTGAAGAGGTAAAAATACATTTTTTAAATCATATGCTTTTGTTTGCATTTTTTCATTTGTATCAGGAACACCATATTTATTAAATCTTTCTAAATAAAATTTTGTTTGACCTAATATTGGATTTGTTTCTGAATCTTTTAATAATTGTTCACTTTGTTTTATTATTGTAAATAATTGAAAATTTGGACATGCTTGAGCTTTTTCAAATTCTTTATCTAATTTAAAAGTATTTGTTTCAATTTCCATAAAATTATCCATTTTTAAAAATAAATTTATTTTGAACTAATATATTTATATTTTTAAATGATATTCAATAATTTTAGAAAAAAAAATAAAATAAAATAAAAAATATTAAAGCCAATTATTAAAATTATTATTCTGACATAATAAATAAATAAAAATATATTTTAAAAACTAAAAATATATTTTAAAAACTAAAAATATAAAAAAAAATTAGATAAAATTATCAGCACAAACTAACATTTCTAAATAAGAAGCAGCAATTCCACCTTCTGTAATTTTATTTTTAATTGTTTCAAAAGGAATTTCTGAATTTAAAGGCATATCAACTAATTGAAAAATTAATTTAGCAAAATAATCAGCTAAACTTCTAATAACTTCTTTACTATTTTTTCTATATTCACTTTCATCGCCAATTGTTCTTCTTAAAGAAGCAATACTTAAATCATATACTTCATAAAATGATAATTTATGATTATGATCTGTGTCAATTATTTTAAAAAATAAATCTAATTTTTCTTTTATATTTTTACTTTTTAATAATGTAAAACCTTTAAAAAATTCATCGAAATTTAAAGCACCATTTCCAATCATATTGAAACCATTAAATATTTTTTTAGCTAATTTTATTCCTTGAGAATTCATTTGTTTATTACAAATAAAAAAAGTATTAAAATCAATTCCTGTTTTTATTTTTTCTAAATTTTTACTATATGAAACACAAAATTTAAGTAAATTTTTAAATTGAATAAATACATCAAATAATTCTCTTCTTTGTAATTTAGGGAAATCTTCTAAAATTTTTGGTATATTAAAAGCAATTAAATCAGGATATTTTTTTTCTACATAAAAATCAGCTTTATATTCATAATTTGCTATATAATCAAAAGCTCTTTCTTTATATTTATTTTTGTTTTTTTCACCATAAAATCTATCTGAATCAAAATCTTTTTTTAAATCTATTTTTTCTGTTTTTGGAGGTTTTAATAAATAATTTACTGATATTTTATTTTCTTTTCCTCTTTTTAAATTATATTGTTTTAATAAGTTGTCTAAACCTTCTTGTGTCTTTTCATCTTGTTTTTTGGAATTGAATTTTTTAATTTTTTTTAATTTTAATTTTTCTAATTTTTCTATTTTTTTATTCATTTCTTTATTATGATATTCTGCAAAACTTTTATATTTTCCAATCTTTAAAGATTTTTTTAATAAATTTATTTTTGTTCTTTTTTCATCTTTATCACTATAATAATAATATATTTCTTTTTCTAAATTCTCATCAATTCCAAAAGTAAATGATTGATTTAATAAATATTTTTTTTTTATTTTTATAGTTTTAAAGTTATGTTTTTGAATTGGAAATGTTTCTTTAATATCTTTAGTTCTTTTTTCTTTAAATTCTTTATTGGAATATTGAATTCCTTTAAAATTCCAATTGAAAGATAAAATTAAACATTTTTCATTTTCTGGAATTTCAATTAAATCATTTATATATGTTCCATCTGGTAAAAAAGAATATTCTAAATTTTTTTTAACTTTTAATAATAATGAACAATCATTTAATAATTTTTTATAAAAATAAATTCTTTCATTAATATTCTTTTGTTTTAAAAATTGTTTTTTTGGAACATCATAAAAAATACCTTTTAAATATTTAGATAAAATAACAGTTCCATTTAATATAATATACATTTTTTTATAGTTAGGATTATTTGAAATAAATTTTTCTTTTGGGATATCTTCTAAAAATGTTTCAATAGACAATTTTGTATTTTCATTTGGAATAAATTTTTTTTCTTTTTTATGTCTCAATAAAGTTTTTATATCCTGTTTTAAATTTTTTTCTTTTTCTTTAAATTCCTGAGGAATATAAAAAATATTTTGTTTTTTTTGTAAAAAATTTCCAGTATTATTATTCTTAGTAAAACTTAATTTATATTTTACATTAGAATTTCTATTTTGAATTCTAGATTTATTAACTGAAAATGAATTAAAAAGAGTTGTAGGAGTCATTTTTCTTTTTTTTATTTTATTTTCAATGAATTCCTTTTGAAAATCAAATTTTTCATTACTAATAGTTGTCAATGATATTTTATTTGAAAAAGTTGTATTAAAAGGAATAATATATAAATTTTTCATAGTATTTCTTCTTCTAGGACCTACTTGAGGTAAATTATTTTCTGATTTTTTTAAAATATTAACATATTTATTTGAATAACTTTTTTCTATTTTATCATAATATGAATGTAAATTATTTAAATTTGAATAAGAATCTGATATTGTTTTATTATTTTCATAAATCTTTTCAATGGGAGCAAAATTTTTTATTTTTGGATTACTTATATTTAAACTTGTTATATTAAATTCATTAATTTCTTTTGAAATATTTCTTAAATCTTTTGATACTTTCATTAATATTTTATTTCCTTTTGAAATTTCATTTTCTTCAACTGAAGGAGAATAAAATTTCATTATATCTCTAATATATGATATATCTTTGGTGTTTTTCCTTAAAATTATATTTTCTGGATTTATTGTTAAATCTTCTATATTAACTTTTGATGATACAGTTCTTCTTGGTTCAAAAAGTTTAAAATTGTTAATTTTTTTAATATCACTTGTTAAATGTCTTTTCATAATTAAGAAAAATAAAAAATATTTTATTTAATTTTGTTTTAAAAAAATAGAAAAATAATAATGATATTAACACCTTATTTATTAAAGAAAAACAAACCAATAAATTTTTAATAAATAAAAACAGTAATAAAATTAACAAATAAAAAAATTAAATTAAAAAAAACTCCAAAAAAAAAAAACTTTACTCTTTAATAAACATTTTTTTTCTAAATTCCTGAGCTAAATCACAAACACTTTCATAAGCATCTTTATCCATTTCATTTTTATATTCATTTTCAACAAAAAAACAAAAACCTCTTTTAACATTTTCATCAAAATCTTTTTGTTTTCCAAATAAATGAACAACATGAAGAGCAGTGGCTCTTTTACATAAAGTAGCCATTTTATAATTTTTAGCAAAATCAATAGGATTTTTTCCATTTTTAGCTTTTTTAAAAGGAGAAGCATAATATAAAAATAAAAAAATAACTGCATCAAAATGATTATTAATAATAGCTAAATGTAAAGGAGAAAAACCAATTTCATCTAATGCATCAACATCAGCTCCATAATTTACTATTTTTGGTATTATTTGATAAAAATTTCTTTTTGCTGCCCAATGAAGTAAAGTTTGTTTATAATAATCACATTCTAATACTAAACATTTATAATTATCTAATATTAAATTTGCATGAGCTAAATCTTTATTTTTTATTGATACTATTACATAATCAAAATATGCTTTATATTTTATTGGTTTTATTGTTGGATATTTTGAAAAAAATTCATTTAAGTTTATTGTTAATCTTTTAAAATGTGTTGCTGCTTTTAATATTATTTTCTTAAATTTTAATAAAAGGTTTTCATGCTTTTTTTTCTTTAATAATTCATTTGTATTTGTATTTCTTGCTATTTTTACTATTGTTAATGCTTTAAATGCTTTATAATCATTTTTTGGATTTTTTCTTTTTTTTTTTGGCTTTTTTTTCTCCTTTAGTATATCTTTTGTATTTTTTATTATTATTCTCTCTTGAAATGGATTTCTGAATTTTGATGAAAATTGATTTTTTGGAATTATACAAAATGCATCTTCAAATATTTTCATATTATCTCTTTTAAGTGAATCATAAAGTTGTTGATTTGTATCTGAAATTATTTTAGGTAATCCATTATATAATTTAGGTAAAATTGGATGATTATCTATAATAAAAGGATATTTTGAAATTGGAGTAGGTTTAGAATGAAAAGTATAAATTGTATTATTTAATGATTTTTTATTTATATTATTATGCTTTAAATTAGGTTCTGTTTTAACTTCATTTGATTGAGACATATAAGTACTATAATTTGAAATATATTGTGTTTTATTTTTTGAGTTAAAAGATTTATTTGGTTTTTCTTTTGGAATTTTTGATAATGAAGTTTGTCTTATTGTTTGTTTAAACATATTATAATTTGCTAATCTTAATAAATTTTCATTATGTAATCTTGGAGCGTAATAAATTGGATATTTTTTATTTGGAATTTCTTTTAATAAAATATTATTTTTAAGATTTAATTCTTTTGCTTCTAATTCAGAAAGAGCAATTGACTTTAAATGATGATCATTTCGGGTTAACATTAATTTTATTTTTATTTTTATTTTTAAATATATAATATAAAAATACATTTAAAATTATATTGAAAAAATAAAATTAAAATGAATGAAAAAAATGAATATAAAAATTTATTAAAATGTTTTATTTGTAAAGGATATTTAAATGATGCAATAATGTGTCAAAAATGTAAAAAATTATCTTGTAGAAAATGTATAGAAGAACTATTTCAAAAACAAACTCAAATTAAATGTCCAAATTGTAATTGTTTATTTAATACAAATTCAATTTGTGTTCTTCATAATTTACCTTTAATGTATTTTTGTACAATTTGTAAAATTCCTCTTTGTTCTGATTGTTATATGTTAAATAATAATCATAAAAATCATCAAATTGAAAAAATAGATAAATTGTTTGATGAAAATTTTCCAAATATAAATAAATTTATAAATGGTTTAACAAAAAAATCTGCACAATATGTTGAAATGGTTAATGTTTTAAATAAAATTTTAGAAAGTATTGATTATTTAGTTGAAGATAAAGAAAAAGAAATTCAAATTATTTATTTAAAAATGATGAACAATATAAAAGAAAAAGCTGAAATTATAAAAGAAAAATTAAGTGATTGTAAAAAAGATATTATGAATAAATTTAGATTAATTGAAAGTAGAAAAAATGAATTTAATGATAAATATAATATAAAAGATAAGGTTAAAATGATAGAAAATATGGAAGAAATAAAGTTATTTATTAATAATAAGGTTAATGATGAAATTGATGAAGAATTATTTTCTCAAATTATTAAAATGGATATTTCAGAAGAAATATCTAAAGAAATTATACCTCAATTTAATAAATATGTTGAATTTAAAATTAATATTTTAGATAAATTAGATAATATTCAATCTTTTTATTCAATACCTTTAAATTATTATGGCCATTTATTTAGAATTAAATTGAAAATTAATAAAAATTATTTAAGTACATATTTACTTCATGAAAAAGGAAATTTAAATCAAAATTTTTCATTTATTATACAATTGTATAATTATAAAAATAAAAATAAGAGTTTGAATTTATCAGATAATTATACTTTTAAACAACAAAATGAAGCAGTAGGATATAAGAATTTTATAACAAATAATAAATTACAAAAAGAAGGTTTTATAAATAAAAATGGAGAAATAATGATTAAATTTTCAGTAAAATCACTTTCATATAAAAATTTATTTGAAATATCACAAATAAATCATAATAAAAAAGGATCATTTAGGTGTAAAAGTCAAGAATATATATTTAGAAATAATATATTTAATGATAACCAAAAGAATACTTTTGAAAAAGAAATTGAAGTTAATTTAGACAATAATTTAGATTTTAATTTAAATGTACATAATTCACCTTCAAAAAAGTTAATAGATAAAAATGAAAATTCTAAAAATAAATTTAAAGATATTGAAGAATTAATTAAAAGATCAACAACTACAAAAAATTCAAATAATAGAATAAATATATTAAAATCTAATGAGAATAAAAATAATAAAATATCTTTTTTTAAAAATGAAAATAATGAACTTTTAAAATCAAATGAAAATAAAGAAATATTAAATTTAAATGAAAATAAAGAAATATTGAAATCAAATGGAAATGAAATAATAACAAAGGAAAATAATATAGATTTATCAATATCAGAAATACCACAAGATTCACAATATTTAATGACAGATATAGATTTAACAATGAATAATAATGATGATTTAAAAGATAATGCATTTGCAA
Source organism: Isotricha sp. YL-2021b (assembly GCA_023805745.1). NCBI lineage: Eukaryota > Ciliophora > Litostomatea > Vestibuliferida > Isotrichidae > Isotricha > Isotricha sp. YL-2021b. Next base: position 736 of record JAJJKW010000496.1, on the reverse strand, counting down.
GAAGAAAATTTGTAAATGATTTAAAATATTTAGCAAATGAAAATTCATTTTTTCCAATATCAAAAAATAATATTAAAAGTAATTATTTCCAAAGAAATAATATAATTAATTATGATAATAAAAACAGATATCCTTCAAATATTTTAAATTTAAATGGAAATGATACAGTATATCCACAAAATAAATTTAATTTTAAAAAGTAAAATTTCAACTCATTTAATAATAAAAAAATATATTTCTATATAAATAAACTAAACAATATTTATTAATATTTCATTAAAATATTATAAAAGTATATTTGGTTTGATTTTTATTTTGAAATTTTATTTTTCTTCTTTTATATCTTTTAATTGATTTTTTGTTTGTTCTTCAGTTTAATTTATACTTGAAGTAAAAACTCTTTCAATTTTAGTTCTTGCCATTTTAGAATAAACTTTTGAAAAATTAGAATTAATATGATTCAAATTATTATTATGAAATAAATAATTACTATCAAATTGTGCTCTATTTCCTTTATCACTCACAATAACACCTAAATTATTGAAAAAAGTACTAACTCTATCCAAATTATTCATAACTTCTTTATTGCTATTCAATGAATTTCTTTCACTTTGTAAATTTCCTCTATTAATTAAATTCTCTAAACCAACCAAACAATCATTTCTCACAAATTCATTTGTTTCAATATTAGAAGTTTGTCTCATCAAATAATATAATGATTTTAAATTTTTAGGAG
>JAJJKW010000495.1:0-22755 GCA_023805745.1 Isotricha sp. YL-2021b | reverse complement strand
AATCCCCAATCCCCAATCCCCAATCCCCAATGATTGTTAAAAATATTTATTATTTCAATAATTTTTCAAATTAAATAAGAATATATTTAATTATTTATAATTACAATTAATTTAAAAAATTAAGAATTAAATTAATAAAAAAAAATAAATTTGGAAAAAAATTTTGATTTAATAATTACATTCTTTTATGGAAAAGAACAATAATTACATTATTCATATATATAATTTTATATTAGAAGATATATGATAAAAATAAAAAATTAAAATAATATTGTTTGAATTATTTACTATCAATATTTGATGAAATAAATTCTTGAGAAGAAGGTGAATAAGTAGATTTATTTTCAGAACTTTTTATAGTAATATTAAAATTACTATCTTCTTTAGATTCAAAATCTCTAATATATTCTCCTCCATCATCATATTCAGAAACATCATCTCTTTCTTCATATTTTTGTAATGTTTCAGGAGTTTTTTCAAATTTTTTTTTTTCATTAATTTGAATAAATCTTTCATTAATTTTTTTTAAAATATCTTCGGGAAGAATAGAATAAATCATTTTAAATTTTATGATTAATTTAAAAATTAAAAGTTGTAATTTTTTAAAAGAATAAATTGGATTATCCATTGCATTTAAAAATTCATATTTTGTAACTCCTCTAATAATAACTCTCATACTTAAATATTCTAAATTATTTATAATATTTTCACTATATTTTACTTGTTCTGGTAAAATTGATAAAGTTCTATCTATATCAATAAATCCTTCAGGATCAACAATTTTATCTATAATTTTTCTAAAATGAAATTTCATTTGTTCTTGCATATTATTTTTTTCACTTTGAGTTGAATCAACTAAACTAAATTTATTATTATTATTATTATCATTATACATATCTTTATTAATATTTTGATTATTTTCTTCATTTTTTTGATTAATTTGTGATGATTTTTCTGAACTTGAATTGGATTCTTTTTTAATATTAAATTTTTGATTATTTCCTACTATTAAACTTCCCATTCCATTTGTTGTTTCAAAATTTTTTAAACCTAAAGTTGATATTGTTTGATTATTTGGAGAATTAAGTTTTTTATTTCCTTTTTTTTTTTTTTTAAAAAGAGAAAGTTTTGAATATAAATCATATATTGTTAATACTTTTTTTTTTTCTTTATATTTTGCATCAATTAAAACTTTTCTTATAGTATTTATATATTGTTTTAAACTTACTAATTCTTCTTGTTTTTTTTGTTCATTTTCATTCGGTTCTTTAAAAACTAAACTCCAATAAAAAAAAGAATCTTCAGCTAAATATTTAATTAAAACAAAAGGTTGAGTAAATATTATAGTAGTTATTTTTCTACATTTATTTCCAGGAAAAAAAACATAAGTATCATAAATACTATGAAAAAGAGATTTACATAATGAAAAAGGAAAACATAATATTCCAACAATAATTAAATATAAGTAAATTATAATAGCAACAAAAAAAAAACTAATTTTAGAAAAAATTTGATTAGCTGTGGCTTTATCATTATCATTAATAAGAAATAACCAAGGAAGAAAAAAAAGAGAAAAAATATTTAAAGGAGAAGGAAGAAAAATTAATAAACCATATCTTTCATCCCATTTAATTCTTTCATGAGTTAAAACTAATAAAGCTCTATTTTCAGCATCAGCTTGTTCTTCTAAATTATTGAATAAATTATTAACAATAGCAACAATTAAATTAAATAAAATAATATTAGATAAAGTACTAAAAAGAATCATTAAAAATTCTCCAAAAATATCTAAATCAGTAAATCTAAAATAAACTTGTCCATAAGCTGTATTAAATAAAGCTAAAAAACTATCATAAAATAAATCAAAATCTGAATTAGTATGTTGAAAAAATAAACAAAATATTTGTGCAAATAAAAAAGTAACACAAATAACAATCATAAAAAAGGCAAAAACATGCCAAAAAATACCAAAAATTATTCTAACAAAAGGACCATAATTATTAGTAGCCATTAATTTAACAATAAATTTCATCCAAGACATTGTAAGCATAAGACTATAAATTATACCATCAATAGTAACATTTAAATCAGGATTATCAGAAGAAGAACAAAATAATTCAACTAAATCAAAAAAATTAATAATAATTGTTAAAAACATAATAATATTAATAACTAATTCAGTAGAATTAATTTGTAATTTTCTTCCAGTTAAATAAAAATAAAAAAGAGAAAGAACATAATTAAGCAAAGATAAAAACATAAGAATATCAGCAACAAATTCACATTTATGATAATAATGAGATTTAGGATGAGTAATATCTTCTTTAGTAAAAGTAACAAAAGCATAAACAACAAATTGATATAATATAGTAATCATAAGTACACTTACACTTTCATAATAATTTCTAACAGAACAATTTGAAGCATATTGATGAAATTGAAAAGAATAAACTGAATCTTTAGGTAAATAACTTGAACTTACCATAGGATAATAATGTTCTCCAAAAGAATCTGCCATTAAAATTCTTGTCATTCTCATAAATTTAAATATTGATTGTTCATGTCCTGATCCATACCATAATTTACCTACTATAATTCCTACATTTAAATCACTTAATACATTATAAAATCCATTTTCTGCATATATTTCTAAAGCACTTCTTCCATTATGATCTGTTTGAACTCTTAAATAATAATTTAACATATCTTCATCTTTCATTGATGATTGTAAATTTTCACTTAATATTAATATTTCTTCAATTATTGATTCTGCTTTAAATTTTGTTTTTTGATTTTCATTTCCTATTTTTCTTAATAATTCCGCAGCTAATGCTATTGTTATTAATGGGGTTGAACATCTTGTTATTACATCTTCATTTTCTCCATAAAGTGCTATATATTTACATATTTTATCATAATATTCTATTTTTATTACTTTTATTGGAATTGATGATAATAAACATAAAACATCAAATGCATATTTTCCATATCTTAATTGCTCTATTAATAACATTTGAATATTTATTTGTAATTTACCTTCTTTTATTTCTTTAAATTTCATTTCATCTGATAATTGTCTTGATATTTGACTTGTATTATTCAAATAATTTGATGTAAGATCATTTTTATTTGATGATAAAAGTGTTTGTTTTAATAATTTTGAATTCATTTTTCCATTTTCTTCATATGAATTTTGATTTTTAAAAGAAAAAAAATTTCCATTTTTTCTATCTTCTTCATTTTTACTTACTTTTTCTAAATAATCTATTTTTATTTGTGGAATATTTGAATTACCATTTGAAATTGTTTTTATTGATTTTAAATTTTCTCTATTTGAATTCATATTTTCTTTAGATAATACAGGCTTATTTTTTAATTGATCTAAAGGTAAATTTTTTTGATTTGTTATTAATCTATTTACTGAAGTTGCTTCATCATTACTTACATCACTTAAGTTATTTTTATTTTCTTTTAAAAATAAAAATTTATTTTCTAAATCTTTTCCAGAAGAAATTTTATTTTCTTTTAATATTTCTTCATGAATATCACCTAAAATTTTTTTTGTTAATAAATTAGTTGATGATTTTATTACAGTTTTCTTTAAATTTAAACGTACTTGAAGTCTTTCTCTAATTAATCTTTTAACTGTAGTTTCTTTTAATCTTTCTTTTAATTCTTCATCTTCTGATTCTTCAGAATTATTTTCTTTCATAAAATTTATTATTTTCATTTCTTCAAGATGATTTTGAAATTTAATTTTTTCAAATTGCATTTTTTTTTGTTTTACTTGAATTTTAGATAAAAATTCTATATAATCATTAGTTTCATTTGATATTGAAGTTATTAAACAATTTTTACAAACTTTAAATTTTAATAATCTTCTTGCAAGACGAAAATATTTTTTCAATAAACAAACTTTAATATACCATTCTTTTGCATTTGAAGAATTAATTGCTCTATCTAAAATATCAATTGCTATATCTTCATCATAATCTAAAACTATTTCATAAATATCTTGATCTATTTTAGTTTCTCCTCTTGAATATTTATATTCACCAAAAAAATATAATATTAAATCTTTTAAATCATATTTAAAAAAAACAATCATTAAATCTTTTAATGAATTAACACAAAATAAATATATTTCTTTCATAAGTGCTTTTTTATCAAAAACTAATTTATTATAATCTTCATAATTATTAATTCTTGCATCAATATTATTAGAAAATTTAGATAATTCTTGATTTAATTTTTTTATTTTTTCTTGATATTCTAAATCTAAAGTTTCTCTTAAATCACTTTTATTAATTTCTTCAATATGATCTTCATACATTGACCATAAAATATATACTTTAAAAGGTTCCATTTTTATTCCTATATTTTTCCAAATTCTACCTTCACTTAATAAAAAACAAAATTCTTGATTTCTCATTAAAAATTCAATTCCAAAATAAAAATCTCTTTTTGCAGCGTCATTTAATATTCTTCTATAAATTAAAATTTCTTCGTCACTTAATTCATAAAATTTACTTTTTTCAACAGTAACATTTAAAAAATCATTAATATTAACAAAATTTAATCCTAAATCATTTTCTAAATTTTTAAAATAAGTATTAAATTTTTGTTTAATTATTCTAGATTTATCTTTAAAACCTAATAATGCAAAAAATAATAATTCAACATCATAATCAACATCAAAAACATTATCTCTTTCAACAATTAAATTTTTAAATTTTTCAACCAAAGAACTTAAAAATCTTAAATCATTAAAAAGAGGTTCACTTTGCTCAAAATCAATTTCACCATTTCTTTCACATTCTTCTAATTCTCTTGCAACTACAATAATACTTAAAATAATATTATTTCTAATACTTATCATTTGTTTTCTATGTTTTTTCTCATTTTCTGTCATATTTTCATTATAATTTGTACTTATATTTATATAATCAAATATATTAAAATCTCTAAATTCTTTCATTATTAATAATATATCTAAATATCCTCCTTCTAACCATATATTATATTTTTCTACAAATAATTCTAATTTTGATTGATCAGGATAATTTTGAAAAAAATTTGATGTTATTATTGTTAGATTATCACTTATCCTTTCTATTTCTCCTACTGATTTTATTTTTTTTAAATATATATTTTTTTGAAGGGGTTCCATTGTTTCTTTTAATGTTTTTTTTCCATGAAGAACTGTTAATGAATTTTTTAATTTTGATTTTCGAGAACTTATTATTGAACTTTCTTTTTTTTGAAATGTTAATACGTTTTTTTTTAATTTATTATTATAATAATTAAACATCTCTAAATTTTCATTATTTTGATGTTCATCTATCATTATTATTTTTTTTAATTTTTAAGTTTTTTACATTTTTTCTTATTAAATTTTTTGAATTTATTATATAATGATTATTATTATTATAAAATGAGTAACTCTGAACAATCTTTCATTCCTAGTTTAATAAACTCGAACGTAATTATTTTTAAATAATAGATTGAAGAATAATTTAAAAAATAATATTTTAGAGAAAAATTTAGGTAATCCTTTTTCATTTTTTCCAAATAAATTTATTAGCTTTAAATCATATTTCATGAAAAATAAACTTCTTAAAAATAATAATTCAGTTGATAATTCAAGTCAAACAACAATTTATAATACTAAAATTCCAAATGAAGAAATAAAATTATCAGAAGTTTCTAAATTAAATATTTCTTTTGAAGAAAAGAAAAAATTTATTTCATTGAGCCCTAGAATTAAAAAAAAATTTAAATTAAATATTTCAAATCTTAGAAAAGAAAAAAAAAAAAAACAAAATTTCTTACCTAATATTATTGATAAAAAAATAATTCAGAACAAAATAACAAATTTTGAAAATATTAAGAAAAAAAAAATTAATCTTAAAAAACAATTTATAATTATAAATAAGAGGATTCCTAAAATAAAAGTATCAAATAATAATAATATCGTAAATAATTTTATAAATTTAAGAAGATTTGACTGTATTTCACCAATAAAATTTAAAAAAAATTATAATAATGAGATTAATAATTATATAAATTTTTATGAAATATCTCCTGAAAAGAAATGTTTGTCAATAAGGTTAACTAATAAAATTATAGGGGATATTTACATATGATATCAAAATAATAAAAAATAATATAAAGTATTTTTATTTAGTCCAAAAGTCTAAAAAAAGACACTATAAATAAATAATTTAATATTAATTGTGTAATAGAAGTAAAAGTTATAAAATATAATTTTTAGTTAGATATAAAATAACCTTTCACAAAAACCTTTAAGAACATTAAATATTCTAAACAATAAGTTAAAATTATTAATTGATAATTTTGTATCATTTTAAATAAATTATATGAATTATTGATTAAATTTAAATAAAATCAAAAACTTTAAAAATAATATATATAATTAAAAACATTTAAATGAATAATGAAAAAAAAACTTTATATGATGAAGAAACAGTTTCTTCAGAGCATAATATTCGAATTTCAAATAAAAAAATAAAAAAAAAAAATGTATCTATTGTTTCTTATGATGAAGCTCCAGATTTTCAAAAAGATAATGAATATATAAAAGGAGGATATTTAATAAATTGTAATACTCCAAAAAGGGTAACAAAAAGTTTATTTATGCTTCATAATGAAACAATAAATATATGGTCTCATTTATTAGGAGTAATTCTTGTATCTTTTTTTATTGTATATACTGCTATATATATTACTTTTTATCGAACTAAAATTATGAACATCAAAATAGATTTTGAAAAAATAAAAAAATTTACAAATTCATTTCAAGAATTTGATAAAAAATTAAAAGAAATAAAGATAAAATTTGACAAAAAATTTAACTTTACAGATTTATTATATTTAATGGATAAATTTAATACTTCAGTATATTCTTTAAAAAATTCAACAAAAGAAATATCAATGTCAAAATATTATGATAAAATATTAGAATTAATATCAGATTTAAAAGAAGATTTTGATAAAAAAAATTTACATAGATGGCCAATTTTTATAATGTTAATATCAGCAATATTATGTTTATTATTTAGTACTCAATATCATTTATTAGGAATCATTTCAAAAAAAATAAATTCATTTTCAAGTAGATTTGATTATGGAGGAATTTCTTTATTAATAGCAGGTTCATGTTATCCTCCTTATTATTATTTTTTTCATTGTGATAATATATTTAAAAGTATTTATTTAAGTTTTATAACAATTTTTTCAATTTGTGTATTTTTTTATAGTTTAACTTCTGATTTTTATCTTCCAAAAAGAAGAACTTTAAGAGGACTTTCATTTTTAACTTTAGGTTTAAGTACTTCAATTCCAGTTTTTCATTTAATTTTTTTTAATAAAACTATAAATGGATTTATGGAAGGTCCTAGATTAATTTATTGGTATTTTGGAGGAATTAGTTATGTTGTTGGAGCTTTAATTTATATTAATAGAATTCCTGAAAAAATTTTTCCTGGAAAATTTGATATTTTTGGTAGTTCTCATCAAATTTTCCATTGTTTTGTTCTTTTAGGTATTATTTTCCATTATTTAGGTTGTTTAGACGCTTATTATTATAGATTTGATTCTACTTGTCCTTCGAAATAAAATTAAGAAAATTTCTTTTTTTTTAGTTTTTTATTTGGAGGAAAAAGAAATCAATAATAAATTTACTAATTTTATTTATTATTTTTTTTATTTATTCAGGTTTATTATTCAATAATAAAGTTATTTAAAAAAGGAATATTAATTTTAATATAGAATAAATATTTATTAATATATAAGGAATTTTTTAATTTATTAATAAAATATGAAAACCATTTGATTGTAAACAACCTTCTACATGTACTGGTTTATGACAACAAGGATATTCATTTATTGAAATTTTTTTACTGCATCCTTCATGTTCACATTTATGATTTATTTGATTTATTTGTCTTTGTAAATGTAAAAATTTTTTTGGATGATATAATTTATTTTCACATTTCACTTTTGAAAAATCTTGGAAATTATGAAATTTTTTCCCACATATTTGACATTTAATTTCAATTTTATTCAATTCAAATTTTTCTAATAAAAAATCAATATCTAAAGCATTAACTAATTTAGGAAAATTAATTGTAAGTTTATATAAATCTTGAATTGTTAATTTTTTCATTAATGTTTTTGATTGAATATAATCTTTAATTTTAAAAAATTCTTCACTTGTACATAATTCTAATTCTCTTTCATCAAAATCATCATTTTCATTATAAATTTTAAGAGAATTATCTTCTTTTAACCAAGATAATAAAGCATAAAAAATAAGTAGATAATTTTTTTTAGGAAATAATTCAATTAAATGAATTAAAACTTCAAAATTAAAACAAAATCTAGACCATAAATTTAATTTAATTAATTTTTCATCTAATTTAATTTCACAATTTTCAATTAAACAATTAAAAAAATCATCACATAATTCTAAATAAATTCCTAAAGTTAAAAGGCTTAAATAATTTTCAGGTTCATTTGCAGTTAATAATAATCTTTTTGAATCTTTTGAATAAATCCAAATTAAAATATCAAAAAAAAATTCTGATTGAGGAATATCAATATAAGTTTTTGGTTTAATTACTCCATCTAAATTTATTATTTCTTCTTTTGTTATTTTATTTATTTTTTTCTTATTTGAGAAAATATCATTAAAATAATGAGAATTTGCTTTTAATATTATATCATGAACCCAAAATTCATATGTGTCATTTATAACTAATTTTCTATCTGAACTTACAAAATTATTTATATCATTTATTGAAAAATCTTCTAATTGTGTTTTTTTTAATCTATTTGTTGATATTACTTTCTTTCCTAAATCTGATAATTCATTATTAAAGGAAAAATTTATCTTATTTTCTTTTTTATCATTATTCATTTTTTTTTTAAAATTTAAAAAATAAATTGTTTTTATTTAAAAAAAATATTATTTATTACTTAATGGAAAATACAAAATCGTATAAAGGAAAATTTAAAAGATTTTTAATGAGGAGTTTTATATATATAATAGTATTATTATGGCCAATAAGTAAAATTGGAAATATACAACAAAGTTCTGAAGAATATAAAGAAAGATTATTAGAAAATTTTAGATTATTTCATCTTCATGGAAAATTTTTCCAAGATTTAGCACAAGATCCTTCTTTATTATTATTAATTATTTCTTTATGTGAAATTATTTTTGGAATTTTAGGAATGTTTGGAACATTTATTGGTAATTTTTTTTCTATGATACTTTTCTTTTTTACAAATTTTATTTATTTTAATCCTTTTGTTTCTTCTTCAAGAATCACTTTTTATCATACTAAAATTGAAATTATATTAAATATTGGAATTTTTACTACTTTATGTTTAATTACTTTTTATCCTTTTGAAATTGCAGAAGATAAAGTTATTGATAAATCTGAAATTAATTCTCAAGAAATGCGTCTTCAACAAGAAGAAATGAGTAAAAGTATGCCTGTGAAAAAAAGTAAAAAGAAAAAAAAAAATTAAAATATTATTTAACAATATTTAATTTCTTTAATTTTTTTCAACAAATAAATAATTATAATCATTTTTTATAAAAAATATAAGTATTTTCTGAGAAAAACAAATAATTAATTAAACTATATTGAAATCTTAATTTCATTTTGATTAATTTATTGTAAAATGTTAAAAATGATTATTCAAATTGTAAATTATGTGATTGATTTATTTGGTATAATACAAAAAATATAATTTGAATGTGTTTACTTAGTTTTTTCATTCATTTTTTACTAGAATTTAGGAAAATTATTATTGAATTTAAGATAAATAATTCTAAAATAAATGTCTTTTTTAATTTAAAATTAAGTTATTTATCAATTATAGTCACTACTGGATTTAGAATAATATTGAGTTATTTTTGGAAACATTATAATTATTGATGTTGATGAAAAAATCATTTGAAAATAATTTTAATAAAGAATAATTATAATTTTAATATTCTAAAATATTAGTTAATAACATATTTTTAATTTATTATAAGCTTTTAAAAAATCAGAAAAAAAAATAATTATTTACCAAAAATAATTTATCACGTCATTTTAATTATTATTCGTAAAAATAATTATTTAAATTAATATTTATGTTCGATCATCAATTTCAAAACTAAAAAATTCAAATTAAAATCTTTATTTTATCAAAGATCATAACTTATAATAAGTAATAAAAATCTAAAATATATAATAAATAAAAAGTATCTAATATATAACCAAGAAAAAAAAAGAAATGAAAAATAAATAAAATCCAAAAATTATCTAAAAAAAGGAATACTATAGATTTTAAAATAAAAATGAAAGAATTTTTCTCTTTAAAAAAACTATAATTTATAATATATATATATCATATCTAATTATTATAATACTTAAAACAAAAAAATAAAAAAAATGGTAGTAAAAATAATTGAACAAGTATCAGAAGCTTTAAGCGTACCATATGATCAAATAGTATTAATTTCCTCAATAATGGCTGCAATTCCAATTGGACTAATAAATTATTTAATAAAAAATCCAACAATAAGATTATTATATGGTGGAATAACAGGATTTTTTTTAATGTTTTCATTATATGGGTCTGGAATAATACATCCTTTAATAGGTACATTAATAACATATTTTTTTATGAAATTTTATGGAAGAAAAAAAAGTGCTTTTTATGTTTTTATAATAACATTTTTATATTTATCATCACTTCATATTTATAGAATGATAGTTTATTATGGAAAATGGACTGCAGATGATATTACTTCTCTTTTTATGACTACAATACCAAAATTTTCTACTATGGCTTTTAGTTATGAAGATGGAGAAAAAGAAGATAAAGATCTAAAAAATAATCATTGGAGATTATATAAAATAAAAGAAATGCCTTCTTTTTTAGAAATTTTATCATATATTTTTTATTTTCCTTCAAGTGTTATTGGTCCTTCTTTTGAATTTAAAGATTTTAAAGATTTTATTTATAATGAAGGTTGTTATAAAAATTTAAATTTTAGTAATACTTTATATTTTGGAGGAATAGAATTAATGTTTGCTTTTATTTCAATGACTTTTTATGCTTTTTTTTCAAGTAAAACCCCTTTAAGTTATGCTGGAACTGTTGAATTTGGAGAAAAAAATTTATTATATAGATTTTTATATATTAATTTTGCTATGTCTGTTCATAGAAGTAAATTTTATTGTGGTTGGTTATTATCTTGTTCTGGAATGATTATTTGTGGCTTAGCATATACTGAACATAAAAAAGAAGAAAATAAAAAAATTGAATTACCTTTAATTTATTTAGATAAACCTGAATATTATATTACTTATGAAAAAGGTTCTTATGGAAGTATTTTTGATTGTGAATTTGGAATTAATCCAAAAACTAAAATTACTAGTTGGAATCATAGCATACATTTATGGTTGAAATATACATTATTTTTCAGATTAATTAATATTGAAAATAAAACTTTTAAAAATAATTTTGGTTTAGCAAGTTTAATTACTTTTATGGTTAGTGCTTTTTGGCATGGATTTTATTTTACTTATTATATATTTTTCTTCTTATTTTTCATTTATCAAAATGCTAATGAAAAAATAGATAAATTAGGTCTTTATACTTATTTAAGAAGTGATAAAAAACGTTTTTTCTTAAAAACTCCTTTTTGGATTTTTAATCAATTTATGTGTAATGCTTTAGGTACTATTATTTTTAATTTAAGATGGGATTTATTTATTCAATATTTAAAAAATGTTTATTTCAGTCCTATTATTTTAGTATTTTTATTATATATAGGAACAAAGAATATAAAAGTTAAAAAAAATAAAGATAAAAGTACTGAAAAACCAGAAAGTGAAACTAAAAAAATAAATTAAGTAAATATAAATACATGTGTTTGAAATATAATACATTTTTAATATGTTGAAAAAAGAAATTAATTTAAAAATAGTATTTTTTGTATAAACTTTTTTTTAATTTCAAAATAATAACTTTTTTTTTACATAAATCACTTTTAATAATTTAATACTAAACTATCTTAAATACCAAACAAGTTATTAGTTAAATCTTCTAATTGTTTATTAAATTTCTGTTCAACAGATTCTTCATCTTTTTTTTCTTTTTTATCATCACCACCTTTTCCTCCTTTTTTATCATCTTTTCCTCCTTTTCCACCTTTTCCTTTTCCACCTTTTTTATCATCTTTTCCTCCTTTTTTTCCTTTTCCTCCTTTTTTATCATCTTTTCCTCCTTTTTTTCCTTTTCCACCTTTTTTATCTTTTCCTCCTTTTTCTTCATCTTCTTCTTCTTCTTTTTTTTCTTTTTTAACACCAAAAAATTCTTCTGCCATTTTATCAGTTTTACTATCTTTATTTTTTTCATCATCCATAGCTTTTGAAATTAATTTTAACATTTGAACAAATAAATTTATAATATCAATATATAAACACATTGTTGCAAGAATATAATCATCTTCACTAAATCTTTCTCCTCCTTCACCAAGAATTAATTGAGTATCATATATAATATATGTACTAAAAACTATACAACAACAACAAATTACAACATAACTTGAATATTCAGCTCCAATTATATATGTTATCATATTTCCAATTACAAATAAATTCATTGAAACAAAAAATGTTCCTCCTAAAATTGAAAAATCTGTTTTTGAATGTTTAGCATATAATGTTAAAGTTGCAACTGTAATAAATGTTAATATTAAAGCCATCATTACTGTTATTGGAGCATATTTACATGTTTGTTCACATATAATATAATCATATGATATTGTAAAAGTAAAAAGGTAAATGTAGTTATAAGGATGTAATTTTAATATTTGTGGGAAAAAATTTGGACCAACAAATGTTAATGCTGCAATAATAAAAAATGTAATATATATTGCTCTTACATTTAATAAAACATATTTAAATGATTCACTATATAAACTAAATGTTATCATTATTACCGCAATTAATAATTGACATAATAATAAAACATATACTTTAAAAATGAAATTACCTCTTATTTCTTTATCTATTTCTTCATCTAAGTCTTTTCTTTTTGCTTTTTCTGTTGCTAATGATGCGTTTTTTGCATTTTTTAATGTCTCTTTTCCTTTACTTAATAATGGCTTAAAAGCATCTTCCATTTTATAATTATTGTTACAAAATAATTTTTTTTATGTTATAAATTATTTATTTTACGTAATTAATTAAAGATTGCTTATGTATTTTTTATTCTTTTTTTCATATTTTTACTGTCAATTTATTGATTTTTTTTATTTTTTTTATGAATTAAAGAAATATATTCAAATAATAAAATTATATAATTTTTATATTTGAATAATGGTTATTATAACAAAATAAAATGTTTTAAATAAATAAATAAAAATTAATGGGACCAAAATCTTCAAAAAATGAAGATTCAGAAAAAATGAAATGTCCAAAATGTAATAAAGAATTTCCTCTAAATACAACATATAAAGATTTTAATCAGCATTTAAAAATATGTTATAAAGATCAAATTAAAACAAATTTAAAAGCAGATACATATAGTCCTGATGAAGACGTAAAAAATAATGAATTAATATTAACAAGAATGGAAAATTATATGAAACAGATAAAAAATAAATTATCAGAAAAAAATAAAATAGATTTTGAATTAAAGAAAAAAGATATGAAAGAACATATTAATAAATATAAAAAAAGCTGGGAATTAGGTTCAGAACAATTACAAATTAGTAGAAAAAACTTATTAAAAGATTCTATGGATGAAATAAAAAAAAAAGATGTTTATAAAGAAATTAAAATAGATTTTATTGGAGAAGTTTCTTTAGATGCAGGAGGAATTTTAAGAGAATGGTTTACAGAAATTTTTAAAAATTTAGAATCAAAAGAATTAAATTTATTTATAGTTTCTGAAAGTTTAGATTTTTCTTATTTAATTAATCCTTTTTTAGAAGATACTAAAGTAAATAAAGAATACTTCGAATTTATAGGAACATTAATAGGAAAAGCATTATATGATAATATTACAGTTAATATATGCTTTAATAAATTAATTTATAAATTAATTTTACATGAAGAAATTACATTTGATGATTTATTAACAATTGATAATCAATTTTATTCTTCATATAAAAATTTAAAAGATATGAATTTAAAAGAAGAAGATGTTAAAAATTTATGTTTAACATATTCAATAGAACAAAATGAGTCAAATGGAAATATTCATTCTTTTGAATTAATAAAAGGAGGAAAAACAATTCAAGTAAGAAATTTAGATGATTATATAAATAAAAGAATAAATTTTATGTGTTCTCAAATATATATTTTTTGTGAGGAAATAAGAAATTCATTATCAAAAATGATACCAATGAGAATATTAGAAAAATTTACATCAGATGAATTAGAATTATTAATAAATGGAAAGCCATTTATAGATATAGAAGAATGGAAAGAAAATACAGATTATGGAAATGGATATAGTAAATTTAATGTTATTATAAAATGGTTTTGGGAAATAATGGAAGATTTAAATCAAAAACAATTATCAAATTTTTTATTATTTTCTACAGGATGTGGAAGAGTACCTTTAAGTGGATTTGCAGAATTAGAAAGTAATAGAGGAAATATTTCTAAATATAAAATTAATTGTGTTGATTATACTCCTGGTATTAAAAATTTTATTAAAGCACATACTTGTTTTAATAGAATTGATTTACCTAAATTTCCTAATAAAAATGAACTTAAAGATGCTGTTGAATTTATTGCTGATAGTGAATTATTTGGATTTGGAATTGAATAAATGATTTATTTATTTCATTTATTTTATTTTTATTATTTTTATCGTTTTTTTATTTATGTTAATGAATTAAAAAGCTATTAAAAATAGGATAAATAGATTTTTAAATTCTTTAAAAATTATAAATTAAATTATTTAAAAAAAATGAGTATTTTTCTTTTTATTTATTTTTTAAAATTTAATTTAATTTATTATTTTTATAAACTGTATTTTTTTAATAATATATATTATTTTAATGGATCCAAAAAGAGAATTTAATTTTTTAATTTTATATACAGACAATGATAATTTAAAGCAATTTGATTATGTATTTGAAAATTTATTAAAAACAAATCCAAATATTCATTCATATTATTTAAATACAAATAAATTAGAAGAAGAATATGAAAAAATAAAAGATATAAATTTTGAAATGATAGGAGTTCCAGGATATAATGCAAAACCTCTTTCATTTATTCTTCAAAAATATCCAAATATTAAATGGATACATTCAATGAGTGCTGGAGTAGAAAATTTTTTTAAATTAGATGAATTTAATGCAAAAAAAGATTTAATTTTTTCTAATTCAAAAGGAGCTTTTAGTGAAAGTTTTGGAGAAATAGGAATATTACAAATGATGTATTTTAGTTATAATATTCCTAAATTTTATGAAGCTCAAAAAAAAAGAGAATATTTAAAACCAATGAATGAAAGACTTGCAGGAAAAAATTTATTAATTTATGGATATGGTCATAATGGAATTGAATTAGCAAAAAGAGCGAAAGCATTTCAAATGAAAATTTATGGTATTATAAGAACTTTAAAAGATAATATTCCTGGAAAAGAATATTGTGAAGAAATATTAACATATGAAAAAATAACTGATGAAATTATTAATAAAGCTGATTTTGTTTTTGCAACATTACCAGAAACAAAAGATACTATAAATTTTTTTAATTTAGATTTCTTTAAAAAAATGAAAAAAACTGCAGTTTTTATGAATATTGGAAGAGGAAGTGCTGTTGTTGAAGATGATATTGCTGAAGCTTTAAATAATAATATTATTAGAGGAGCTGCTTTAGATGTTTTTCAAAAAGAACCTTTAGATAAAAATTCTAAATTATATGATGTTTCTCAAGAAAAACTTCTTATTTCTAATCATCATTTAGGTGTTGTTTCTGATTATCTTGTTAAATGCTTTAAATGTATTGAAGAAAATATTCTTAGTTATTTAGAAAAAGGAAAACCTGTTACTGTTGTTGATAAAACTTTTAGATATTAAATTTTTTATTTGTTTTTAATTTATTAGGTTTTGATTAATTTAAATTTTGAGTTTTTTTTAATTTATTTTCATAAAATTCTATTTTTTTTAGATTTTAATTATTATTTTTTATAAGTTTTTCTTTATTTAAGATAGGTTCTTTTTTTTTTGAAAATTTAAAATTAAAATCTTCATAAAACATTGAAATAATAAATTTAATAATAAACAAATAAATAAAAGATAAAATATTAATTCTTTTAATTTATTTAAAACAAATTTAAAAAAAAATTAAAAATTTCAACTATTAAAAACAGAAAATTAAAAATATTATAGAAATCAATTTTAAAAAAATCAATATAATAATTGTTTTAAGAACTTCCACTCCAACTACAAAGCTTTTTACCATTTGAATCAAGATATTTATTCTTTCCAAAATAAATTAAATCAAATACAAACCAAAAAGCAATTCCAGACATCATTAAATAATATAAAAAAGAGAAAAAAACAAGACAAAAATCAGAATCACAACAATTACTAATACATTTAGCAGTCATAGGAAATAAACAAACAAAAAACATTCCAAAAATAAAAATAACACATTTTACAACTCCAAATAATATTTTTCCTCTATAAAAATGTCCTGCTCCAAAATTAACAAATAATTCTAAATAAAAAGCAGTTGATTGTCTTTTTTGAAAATAATCACAATTTCTTTTTGTTTGATTATTAAATGTATAACATTTATAACAATGACATATATTTTTACCATCAATTATTGCACATTGAGCATTTGATAAATTACATTTATTGTTTGTACAATCTATATTTATATCTCCATCATAATCAGCTGATAATAAAGTTTTTTCATTTAAAACATTAAGTTTTGAAGATTCTTTTTCATATGTTTTTTGGAATAATAAAATTGAATATATCATTAAAAGAAATTTCATTTTATTGTTTTAATTTTTTTATTTTTTAATATCAAAATTAAAAAGATATGTAAAAAATTATATAATTAAATATATTTCAATACTCCTTTTATTATTGATTATTTTTCTTATTAATATTTTCCATTTTTTTATTAATTTTTTCTAATTCTCCTTCATCAGAATTATTATATTCAAGAGATTTATTTTTTTTATGATTATTATATTTATTCCTTTCATTATTTGCAATTCTTTTATGAAGATTATCAAAATTTAATTTAGGAACACCACTAATTTTTTGATTTTCTTTTTGAGGATTTTCATCAAGAATAATAGGAGTAAAAGAATTATCTAATTTATTATCATAATATTTATCTTCTTTATTTTCAAAACTTGAATTTAAATTTTTATTTTCAATTTCTTTTTCTTCTTCTTTTTCAACTTCATTATTCCATTTATCAATAATTCCTTCAACATCAACTCCATTTTTTTGAATTAATTTTATTAACATTATTAATTGTTCTTGAGTATCTTTATATGAATTTAATTTATTTCTCAATCTTGAATTATCTTCAAATAATTCAGTTAATTTTGAATCAACTTTTTCATTATCTTCTATTAATTTAGATATTAACTTTTTTTGGTCTGATACTTTCTTTTCTAATTCTTCTTTTTCTTTTTTTAATTTTTTATAATTTGTATCAAAGTCTACTGTTTCATTTTGAGGTTCTACACTTGTATTTATTATTTTTTTTTCTGATAAATTTAAAGTATTAATTATATAATTATTTGTATTTATTGATTTAAAAGTTTTAGTATTTGAAGTTTTATTTAAATAAGGTTTTAAAGTTTTGTATTTTAAAAATTGAGAAGATGTTTGAAAATAATTATTTGTTTGAACATTTTTTTTATTATTACTAATATTATTATGCTTATTATTTAAAGTATTATTATTAGATTCTTTTGCTTTTTTCTTTAAAGAAAGTTTATTGTTTAAATTGTTTTGAATTGGACTAAAATTTTTTACTATTCCAAAATATTTTGATAAAGTACTTGGATTTAAAGAAGTATGAAAACTTTTTTTAAAATTTGAATTATGATTTAATGTATTTCCTTGATAACCATTATTTAATGGTTTTTGATGAGACATTGTTTTCTATTTTTCATTAAAATATTATTCTTACATTATGAAAATTCATTTGACTTAATTTAAATTTAGGTTTTTCAATTTTGTTCATTTTTTTATTTTATTTAAAAATAATGAATAATACTGATAATAAGATTAATCAAAATTTATCTTTAATAGATATTGAAAATTTACTATTAAAAGGAATTATACCCCAAGGAATAGAAAAAATTAAAGATACTCCTGAAAATAATATTAATGTTTTTCCTAAAATTTCTCCAAATTTTCCAATAAATAAAAAACCTTGGAATTTACTAAAATAATTATTTTAGATATTAAATTTAATAAATTTATATTAAGAAAAATAATTATCACTAAAAATTTCTAAAATTTTTTATAAAGATTTGAAGACTTCATTTAAAAGAATTAAATTTAAGAAAATCTTAAATTTGAAATATAAATTAAATTTATCCATTAAATATAGTAAAAATTTTCTTTATATTTAAATTAATTTAAAAATTGAATAAAAAAGAATGCGTGCCCATAGACATTGTAAATCTTCTTCTGATAATCATGGAAAAGATAATAATATTCAAGTTAAAAATATAAAACAAAACTTTGGTTCATATAATAAAAAAAATAATAAGAGTTTCATTATAAAAGAAAAGGAAAAAAAAGAAAAATCAAATCTATTAAAGATAATTTATAAAAAAGCTTATAAAAAACTTTATAAAAAATATAATTGTTTAAATGAAGATTATGAATATATATTAGTTGAACACTTTTTAAATAATGCCAATACACATTTAGTTAGTGTATTTAAAGATCATATGATTATGGATTATAAAGAAGAATTTTTAATTAAATATTATAAATTAAAAGATAGTAGAAAAAGAATTCCAGAATTTCAAGTTTATTATCAAAATTATCTTTTATTTTTTTGTAAACCTGTGGTTTCTAATTTGCATTTAAATGAAATATTATTAGACCAAGAAGAGAAAAAAGCAGAATTATATTATAAACAAAATTATGCTAAAAACGATAATTCAGAAATTGATTTTTTTAATGAAAATTCTTATGTCTCAAAAATTAAAATTACAGATAATACATTATTTAGTGAATCAATTAAAGAATCAATAGATAATGTTAAATTAACAACAGATAATTCAAAATCAATTTCAAATTCTAAATCAAATACTTTGTTATTAACTTATGATACAGTCAAAAATGAAATTGAAAAAATGAATATTTCAAAAAGTAAAAATATTTCTAATAATAGTACTTTATGTGAAATTATTAATGGTTTTTATAATAAAAGAATTGAAAAAGTTACTACTAAACATTCAAAAAAAAACTCAGTTAAAAATTTATTACAAAAAATATCAAAAGAAAAAATAAAATATTTCCTTGAAAAAGGATGTTTCTCTTATTCAAGTTTAAATAATATTTTAAAAATAAAGCACAAAAAAATATCTTCTCCAACAATAAATAATTATAAATATAAACCAAAAATAAAAACAATTTCAAAAGAAAAAAGTTCAAATAAATATAAAGCAAATAGTCATTCTAAAGTAAAAACAACATTATCAACGAGTAAATCTTTAATAAAAAGTCCAACCTCAAAAAGTAGAAATAATAGAAATGGATTATCAAGTTTATCAAGAGGAAATACTAATACAAATTTATCTAATAAAACAAACACTATTTATAAATCTACAATAAGCTTTAATAATTCTAATTCAAAACAAAATATTCATTTATTTAAAACTCAAAATGTTGAAAAGATTCTTCATAAATATCATTTATCAAATTCAAATAATGGAAATTTTACTTTATCTAAGAAAAAATATATTTCCGAATTAGGTAATAATAATTATAATAAACCTGTGATAAAAATTCAAAAATGGAAAAAAGATTTACCAAAATTAAACAAATTAAATTATTATAATGGAAATAATAAAAATGAAAAGTTAATTAATATGGCTTTATCATTACTAGTTGAAAATAATTCAACATTAAAAAAAAATTATTACAATACAAATTCAAATGGTAATATTAATATAACAAATAATTATATTCTTATGAGTCCAAAAAATTTAAAAGAGACTTTAAATCTTAAAATAAAGCAAAATGACAATATAACTTCAAATATTCAAAATAATATAAAAAAATCTAGTAGAAACTTAAATGGAAATAGTAGTTCAAGTTTAACTAAAACAAATGATAAAGTTATAACAAGTTATCATACAAAAAGTGTTAAAAATTTTAATACAATTTTAAAAACTAAAAAAGGTTCTGTAACTTTATATAAGTCGAATAGTAAAAGAAAAGGAAAATAAATAATTTTTCAAATATAAATAAATACTTGAGAATATATATGAAATAATTGATTTATAATAATTTATAATTTATAAAACTTTTTAACAATTTAATTAATTTTATTTAATTCTTATAAGTTAAGTAAAAAAAAAAAATAAAAATGGATGAATTTGATGATGATGAAATTGAAAATGTTTCAACTTCAAATAAAAATGTTTTATTAACTGTCCCAGAAAATAATAATAAATTAACTTATTCAATAAGTCAATTTATTCCCAAAGTAGTTATTGAAAAGTATTATTCAGCAAGAGACGTTATGTATCTTTTAAAAACATCTTTAGAAGAAAATAATTTTCCAGAAGATTATAAAATTATAGATAATGATGAAAATAAATTTATTGTTGAATTTGATAATGATAATGCAGCAATGTGTTTTACAAAAAAATTAAATTTAGAAAAAATGAAAAATCCATCATATAAAGAAACAATAATAACTTTAACTTTAATTCCAAATCATAATTATCAAGATAGAAAAGTAAAAAAGAAAAAAGGATTACCATTAGATTCAATTGAAAGATTATTTCGAGGTGAAAGTTTATTAAATAAAGGAAAAACTAATAAATCAAAATTAAAAAATACAAAAAAATTATATATGTCAAGAGATTTTCCAAATTTCCAAAATGATGTAAAAGGTAATTTTAATTTTTTTATTTTATAATAGAATTTGGAATTTCATTAAATTCAAGGATTCTTAGAGAAAATAGGAAAGATATTAATAAATCAACTGGACATATTTTTCCTAAAGATATCAAATTTAGAGAAATTCATAAAGAAAGATGGGTCTCTCCTACTAATTTTATTGTTTAAAAAAAAAAAATTAAATAAATTTTATTTCCAAATATATAATTGATAAATGTTAATTAAAACTTTAAAATAGAAAACATAAATAAAAAATAACTGACATAAAATAATATAAATAAAAATAAAATAAAAAATAAAAAAAAATAATTTGATATAAATAAAATAAATATTACATTATTATCTTAAAAAAACATATAGAAAATAATAATTAATATAATATAATATCAATGAAAAATAAATATATAAAATATCCATATATAAAATCTTATTTCATATTTGATATTTTTTCCATCATTTCTTTAAATTCATCAAAAGAAATTTGACAATCACCATCTTTATCAACTTCACTAACTAAATCAATCCATTGTTGATTATTTGTAATTTCTAAAGGCATAGTTTCTTTTAATTCATTAATTGTAATAAAACCATTACCATCTAAATCAAATAATTTAAAAGCTTTAATTAACATATCTTGATTTAATATTTGTTCTTTTTTCATATTTACAGTTAAAAACTCAGAAAAACTAATTGAACCATCATTATTAAAATCTATTTCATTAAATATTTCATTTGCTTTTTTTATTGCTTCTCCTGATGGATAAATTGATTCTAAACATTTTATTAATTCTGGTTTTGATATTTCTCCATCTTTATTTTCATCAATTTTATCAAATTCTTCTTTTAAATTTTTTATTTCTTGATTAATACTAATTTGATTCGTTAAAAAAGCTAAAGTTGCTTTTTGTAAAGTAACTTTACTTTGAAATTTACTTAAATTATGAATAATATCACTATTTAAATATTTTTCTTCTTTTTCATTAGAATTACTCATAGAAATTAACCATTTATTTTCTAAAGATTGTTCAGCACTTAATCTATTTTCTGGATTATAATCTAATAATTGTTGAATATAATTTATAGCATCTTTAGAAATATTTTTAAATTCTTGAGGAGGAAAATTTAATTTAGAATTTAATATTTTATTTTTTATTTTTTCTTCATTATTACCCATAAAAGGAGGATGACCACATAACATTGTATATAATATTATTCCACAAGACCAAATATCTGCTTTTTCATTATAATTATTTTTAAATACTTCTGGAGCAATATAATATATTGTTCCTAATTCTTGTGTTAAATGACCTTGTTTAATTGAAATAGAAGTTCCAAAATCAATTATTTTTATAAATATATCATCTTTTTTATTTGTTTTTATAAAAACTATATTTTCAGGTTTTAAATCTCTATGAACAATTTTTTTTTTATGTAAATGATTAATTGCAGAAATTAATTGTTTAAATATAATTGCAGCTTTTCTTTCACTAAAAAATTTTTGTTTTTGAATATAATCAAATAAATCTCCTCCAGAACAATATTCTTCAACCATATAATAATAATTATTATCATAA
>JAJJKW010000494.1:0-22762 GCA_023805745.1 Isotricha sp. YL-2021b | reverse complement strand
AATTGAAAACTTTTAATTCAAATTTATAATTTTATATTTTTTTCTTCCTATTATTTATTCAATTCTCACTATAAATAACAATAATTAAATTTTAAATTATTCAAAAATCAAATATAAATAATTATTGAAAACAATGAAACATAACATTATACTCAAATGATGGAAAAGGTAGAAATTTATATATATATCATATAATTATGAAGGATTATGGTAAAATAATATCATATGTAATAAAGAAATATATGAAAAAAAATCTTTTTCAAATTTTTATTCTCTTAAAAAAAATTCAGCTCCTTTTCATTATATTTCAGATGGAAGTGTAAGAGATAGTTATATTCTTTCTAATTATGAGGATTAACTAAAGGATATTTACCTAATCAAGATTAAATTTTTTTCTTAGGAAAAATCCTAATTATGTTATTAAAAAAATATTTGAGTAAGAATGAGATTAAATATCAAAAAAATTAAAATAAATTCAACTAATTTTATAAAAAGATTATATCAGAAAGAAATTGAAAAAAAGAAAAGTATAAATAATTTTAATTCAATTTTTATAAAAGTTTATATCATAAAAATTGAAAACATCAAGAAAAGAAAATAAAAAATTATTTTTGTCTTCTTCAACACAAAATATCTTTATTAAAAATTATATAAATAATATTATTAATAAATTGTCTTTAATGATAAAAATGATATTTCAGAAAATAAAATTAAATATTCCAAAATTAAAGTTAATTTATTACCTTTAAATCTAAAAAGAAGAAATAGTAGTATATAATAAAATCTATTTATATAATTTTTATGATTAAAATTCTTGAAACTTTATTTAAAAATTTTTTGATTTAACTTTTTTAAATTTTCTTTTTATTTATTTTTTGTTGGAACAATAGGGAACGCATTAATAAAAATTATTTTTTATTAATGATGCTGTAATTCCTTTATTTTAGTCAAATATTATTAGTTATAGATAGTAAAAAATCTTTTCACATTAAAATATCAGACATTGATTGTTCAAATAAAAAAATTTTTTATTATATAACGTCAGATAATAAATATAAATTTATGGTTAAATAATTTTTAAAAATAAGAAATAAAAATATAAATTAAATTTTATACTTATAAAAATCTAAAATGGAAAATAATATAATTCCCCTTCAACAACTTCAAGAATATCCTATAAATACATATAGAATAATAGTTACAAATTATGATATAACTCAATTAAGAACAACATACGATGCAGAATTATTAATTTACTCTCAAAATATTCCTATATCAAAAAAATATGTTTCAAAAAAAAGATATACTGATTTTAAAGATTTTTATAAATTAATAATTAAAGTATATCCTGATATCCAATTACCTAAATTTCCAAAAAAAATCCAATTAATAGAAAAAGAACAAACTAGATTAGATTATTTTAAAATTTTATTTAAAACTTTATATAATATGGCTAAAAATGAACAGAAAGAAAAACAAAAAATAATTGAATTGTTCTATAATTTTCTATTTTCTGAGAAAAATATTCAAGTTAGTGAATTATCTAAACAAGAAGTTTTAACTTATTTTCAAATTAAAGATTCCAATTTAAAAGACGAAGAACAAGGTGAAATAAAAAGAAATGAAAAAGAAGAAGAAAAAAAAGAAGAAAAAAAAAAAATTCAACTAAAAAATCCTATTATAAAAAAAAAATCAGAAAATATAAATTATGAAAAAGAAGAAGATACAAATAATTTGATAATAAATGATATTTTAGTAAAAAGATATAAAAAAAAATATAAATTAAAAACAATAATTATAGAAAATCAATGCTTAAAGATATATAAAAATAAAAGTCAAAATTTTAATTTTTTAGTTCCATTATATAAAATGAATATAGATTTATATAGAGTAATAAAACCAAATACAGAAAAAAATCCTTTAAAAACAAGTATAACAAAATATATTTCTCAAGAAGAAATTTACAGATTAAATGAGAAATATCCTAATTTTGAAATTGGGTTTTTAGACTCAGAAATAGAAATTCAATTACATCATGATTATGATAATTCAGATTTAATTATAAAATTTACAAGTAATTTTAAAATTTGTCAAATTTATAATTTTTTAAAAATAATAAAAAAAAACTATAGTAAAAATATAGAAAATGAATTTATTTCTGAAATCAATGAAACAAATTCTAATATATATGGAAAATTAATAATTAAAATTCTAAAATTAAAAGTTCCCAAAAATGATAAAAATAATTATAGAATAAAAGTAAATTTATATCCTTATACTTTTCCAACAAAAAAATTAAAATTTGATGAAAATGTTGATACAACTGAATATATAATAAATCAAAAATTTGGAATTCCTCTTCATAATAGATTTATTCCATTAAAATTATTAGTTTATACAATTTCAACTAAATTATTAGTAAAAACAGAGAGTGAAGATTTAATAGGAGAATATTCAATTAATTTACCAGAATTATTAAATAATTATTCAAAAGAAAATAATATTATAATAGGGGAATTAAATCCAATTTCAGACAAAGAAAAAGATAAAGAAAAAGTAAAGGGAATTAAGATTATATTTAAATTTAAAAATGTTTCTTCTTTAATTGCTTTAGTTATGAAAAATGCTAATAAACATATTTTAGAAAATTATCCTCTTGGAAATGGATTAGATGGTCCTTATAAAATAGGAGTTTTAATGAAAAGATTAAAAAGAATATTTATGATATTAAATGAAATAGCAAATATTATTTTATCTATTTTACATTTTAAATATCCTTTTTATAGTTTATTTTGGATGATTATAGAAATATTATATCTTCTTTTCTGTGATACAAGATATTTATCTTCTCATATTTTAATTGTATTATTAGTTCTATTTTTTTGTTTTTCTAAAACTTATCAAAATTATTGTTCTAAATATATTAATAAAATATTTTTTACTTATAAAAATCCATATGATAAAACTTGTTCTTATATAAAATCAAAAAAAGAAGAAGAGAAAGAAATGAAACAAAATGATTATTTAATTTCCAAAAGAAAACCAAGAATTAAACTTCCATCTTTTAAAGATTTATCTAATATTCGAAAAGGATATGCTGAAGGTATTTTTACTTTATCAAAAATAATAACTAATATAGAAAAAACTAAAAATTTAATTTTATGGACTGATCCACTTTTATCTTTTTATTTTTATTTATTACTTTTGATTTTATTAATTTTTTCATATAATATTCAGATAAGATTTCTTTTATTATTTTCAATTACTAAAAAATTTATTAAAGGATATTTTTATTATCAAACTAAATATAAAAATAATCAAGAAGTTGCAAAAATAGTATTAAAATATGCTTATAAAAATTATGTTATCCAAACAAAAAAAAGAGAAGAAAATAATAAAAGTAAATTTTTAAAATTAGGATTTACGGAAAAATTCCAAAAAATAATTTTAGATTGTTTTATAAATCATGCAGAATTAGAGATAAATGAAAATATATTTAAAAAAATTATAAATATAGAAGAATTTATAGAAGAAATAGGTAATTGTGAAGATTTATTAACAATTTCTAAAAATTCAGTATTATACCATTATACAATTAATAATTATGAAATTTATCATAAATCACTTCAAGTTGAAGATGTTATAATGTATTATATTCAAAATATAAAAAGTGATTATTATTTGGCTAGTAATGGTTTAATTGAAAGTGATAGTGAAGATGAAGGAGACCCTGAAAATGATAATAATTTATTTTGAATTTATTTATTTAAATTATTAAGTTTTTTTTCTACATTTTTAAAGGAAAAATTGTTATTTAAATAGTTTTATGATATTTTATCATTATTTAAATTTAATTTGATATATTTATATTTTTTTTGAATTTTTATTAAATTAAAATAAAATATTTTTTAATATAATAAAATAAATATTTATTCTAATTCCATATTTCTAGGATCATCTTCAGTTTTATCAGAATCTTCTTCTATATTATTATTTTGTTTATTTTCATTATTTTCTATATTAACTATATTATTATTTTCTATGTTAATTATATTATTATTTTCAATATTAATAATATTATTATTAATATTATTATTATCATTTTCAAATCTATTTAAATAAGAATTATTTAATGTCTTTTCTTCTTCTTCTTCTTCTCTTTCTTTATTTTTTTTCTTTTCTTTTTTTAATTGTTCACCTTTTTCACTTTTTTTCTTTTTTTCTTTATACTTTTTTTCTTTTTTCTTTTTTTCTCTTATTATTCTAAAAATATCTTCTCCTGATTCAAATTTATTTACAATAGTATTTTTTATTTCTTCAATAGGATCTATTTGCTTACTATTATCTTTATTTTTTATTTCTTCTTTTTTAAGAGTTGTAGAATTGGGAATTTTCAATTTTATTTTATTTTCTTTTTCAAATTGTCTTTCTATCATCATATCTTTTTCATTATTATTTATACTATAAATTATCCTAATATTTGTATTTGAATTGTTTTTATTAAATATTTCACTATTATTATCTTTTATTTTTATATTATCATTGTTATTACTAGAATTAATATTATTATAATTTTTATTTTTTAATTCAAAATTATTTTTATTAATAGTACTATTATTATTATTTAAATTATTTGAACTACTATTATTGTTATTATCTATTTTATTTATATTTTTTTCATTATCTTTAATTACATTTTCTAATATTTTTTTAGATTTTAAAGGTCTTCTTCCTCTTCTTTTTTGTTTAGTTTCTTCATTTGTAATACCATTATTATTATTGTTATTATTATTCTTTTTATGATTTAAATCATTTTTATTATTGTTTTTATTTTCTTCTTTTTTTTTTGGAGTAACTAAAACAAAATCTTTTTTTTGTTTTGAATTTTTAAGAATATTTCTTACAGGATGAGCTTTACTATAAGAAATAATATCTCTCCAAAATTTATTATTATTCATAACATTTCCATTATCATTATAATTATTTAATGAATATAAAAAATATAATAATCTAATTGAAATAATTAAACTTTCAATTTGATTAATTTCTAAATTTTGATTTGTTAATGAATTAATATGTTTTTTAATTTTTTCTGGATCATCATCTTTATTTTTTGTTAAAGAATCCATTAGAAAACAATATAAATCTTTATTAATTTTCATATTTGAAATTTGATTAAAACAACTCAAAACATTTTTAAATTTTCTTTTAATAAATCTTTGTAATTTTTTATTATTTAATAAATCTTTCATGTATTTTTTTTCAATTTCAATATCTTCATTTGTTTTTTTTATTGTGAAAAAATTAATAAGTTCTAAATTTTTTTCTAAAGAAATTAAACAATTTTTATCAATTTTTTCTTTTTTATTTAAATAACCATTATATTTATTATTAAGATAAATTAAACATTTAAAATAATCAATATCATGAGCATAAGAATAATATGATTTTTGATTATTACTTTGTTTCATTCTTTCAGTAATAAAAGAAGAATATGTAAATTTGTCTTTTTTATCTTTTTCATTATTACTTAAATTACTTTCTTTTTCTTTTTTATCGTTTGAAAAAATAGAGTATTTACTCATAATATTTTTATCAACTTTTTCACATAATTTAGCTACTACACTTTTTGAAAAAACAGTTTTATAATATTCATAAATTTCTTTATTTAATATATTATCATATAAACTAATATCAATTTTTGGTCTTGATAAAATACTTTTTTTCATATCTTCAAATTTATCTCTATCATTTTTTAAATTTAATATTGAATTATCATTTCCAATAATATAATCTATCATTTTATAAGGTTTAGAATTTTCAAATTTTGTTGAAAGAAATAAATTATAATATAAAGTTGATAAATCTGTTGTTAAATGTTTTGGCTTTTTTACATTATTATTATTCCTATCTTCATTTTCATAATTTAAATTATTTTCATTTAATGAAATGTTTACTGCTTTTAATTCTTCTGAATAATTCGATAATATTGCTATATATTCATCTTTTGTTATTTTCCCTGGAAATGTTTTTATTCTTATTTTTTTCTTTTTTTTTTCTTTTTCATTTAATTTTTCTTTCCTTTTCTTTCCCAATAATTCATTTTCTTTTTCTTTTTTTGATAATTTTACATTTTTATTTGTTTCTTCTTTTTCCATTTCTAAATCATTATGTAACATTTTTTTAAAATCAACAACTTTTTTCCTTGTTCCAGTGTACATTAAAATCAAAAAAATTATTTAAATAATTTCAATATTTCTTTTTATATTAAAAATTATTAAATAAAAAAATAAAAAAAAATATATATTAATAAAAATAAATTATATTCTTAAAATAATAATTTCGAAAATAAATTATCGAAAATTAGAACAATCATCAAAAATTTAATTTATTAACATTTTGAAAAAATATTTTAATTAAAAAAACAGAAATAGAATTAACAATTAATTATAATATATAGATAAAAATGGAAAATGACAAAAAATTAAATGAACTTTTATCAAATCCAATTGCTGATAAAAAAGAAGAAATAGGGAAATTATCATCATTAATATCATCATATAATGAAAAAAAAGATTATTCAGATAAAATATATTCAGAAATATTTATTAAATTAATAGAAACAAGAGCAGAATTAATAAAAGAAAATGAACCAAATTATATGTATATTTGGCAAGTATTTCAAGCATCAAGAGTATTAACTCGTTCAAAAATAATCCAAAAATATATGTATAATGAGAAACATATATTAATATATCAATCTATTTTATCACAGTTAACAAAAACTAAACCTATGGGTTCAATTATAGAAAATATATTAATTGAAATTTTGGCTATTGTTAAAAGATATTTAGAAAAAAATGCTGATGTTGATTTTGAAACTAAAAATAATTTTGAAAAAAAAATTTTATCAAGTGAAATGACTGATAATATGATAGAATTACTTACTGTTAATAATCCAACTTTAATTAGATTAATCAAATATATGTTGAAACCAAATATTAGTAATAAAATTTTTGTTAATAAATTTAAAAAAACTAAAAGCGTTGAAAAATTAATTTCAGCAATTAAAAATAAAATTCCTGAAATATTAGATTTAATTTTTATTTTAATTGATGATGAAGAATTTAGAAGATTATTTATGTATTTAGGAGGAGTAGTTGAATTAACTTTATTATTAAAAGAACATAAAAATTTAAATATTGAATTAATATCGAAAATATTATTTTTAATTCAACAAATTTATAAAAAAGAATCTTTTAATGATGATGATTTAATTTCTATTGAAGTTATACAAAATTTTTTTGATATTTTATTGGATGAGAATTTAAATAATAATTTTGTTAATATTAATATTTTAAAAATTATTGCAACTTTTGCGACTCATGATGATTTAAATATAATTTTAGGGTCTAAATGGTTAAATTCTCTTTTTAAATTATTAATAAAATATTCCTCAAAATTAAAAACAATAAAAGATGAAAAGCAAAAAAAAGATTTATTAGATAGTGAAAATTTAATATTAATAATATTAAGAATAATATTTTCTTTAGAAAAAAATAAAAAATATTTCAAACAACTAATTCCACATGAAATATTTAGTTTATTTGTAAATATAACTGAAAGTCAAAATTATAATTCATTTATTCAAACATTTAATAATTTATCAGAAAAAGAATTAAATGAAATTTCAAAAAAAAGTTCAGAAATAAATAATGAAGCAGAAATAGGAAAAACAATAGGAGATTATAAAATTATAGAAATGATAGGAAAAGGAGGTTTTGGTTCAGTTTATAAAGTAAAATCTAATAATAAATATTTTGCAATGAAAAAAACAAAATTAGATGAAAAACAAATGAAATTTATAAGAGAACATCCTAATGAAATAGATAAAGGAATAAATGAAATAAAAATTTGGAAAAAATTTAATCATCCAAATATAGTAAAATATCTATATTCTTTTATTGAGAGAAATGATTGTTATATTATAATGGAATTAATTGAAGGAATTTCTTTAGGAGAATATATAAGTCATTTAAAAGAAAAAAACACTCCAATAAAAGAAAATGAAATAATAAATATTATATTAGATATAGTAAGTGTTTTAAGATATATGCATAAAAATGTAAATATAATTTATCGTGATTTAAATCCAAATAATATAATGTTAGATAATAATTTAAATGTAAAAGTAATAGATTTTGGATTAGCAATTGATATAAATGAAAAAAAAGAAAAAGATAAAAATAATACAAATTCTTCAATAATAAATCAATCAATAAATAATACTGTTTTTGAAGGAAGTTTATGTTATTGTTCTCCTGAAATAATGAATAATTTATCAGTAAATTATGGATGTGATATTTGGGCTTTAGGTTGTATAATTTATGAAATGTTAAAATTAAAAGTTCCTTTTGATGGTGATAATCCTTTAGCTATTGCTAAAAATATTTGTGATTTTAATTATGAAAAATTAAAAGAAGATAAATTTAAAAATAAAGAATTATGTTATTTAGTTCAAGAATGTTTAGTAAGTGAAGATAAAAGAATTCAAATAGATGATATATGTAAAGTTTTATCTGGATTTTTGTTTGAAAAAATGCAAAGGGAAAAAGAAAGAGAAGAAATATTAAAAAGTGAAAATTTAATGTTAAAAAAATTAGTTGAAGAAATGAGGAAAAAATAAAATTGTTTATATGGGTTTTTATTATGTTTTTACTTTATTTTATTTTTTTTTATATTTTGTTGTTATATTTAATTATTTTAACAAAAAAGATATTAAACTTTCAAAAAGAATATAATTAAGAATTTTTAATAATATTATTTTAATAAAGCTTTAAATTGTATTTTTTTTTAATAATATAAAAAAAAAATTATTTCCAAATTTTAACATTACCATTAATAAATAGAGAAACTAATCCTCCTTCTTTTAATTCACAAATTTGAATAATTCCTTCATTATAAATATTTTGCTTTTTACTAATTAATTCTAATTTATTATTTTTTTCACAAATTTTATATTGAAATAAACTTCCACTTCTTTGGACTCCATCAGAATAATGTCTATCGCAAATAATAAAAGTTCCATTAAAACATTGAAAAGTACATGAAATTTGGATAAAATCTAATATAATTTCTTTTATTATTTCATGTGTTTTTAATTCTATTAAAACAAATTTACCAAAACAACCAATTACTAAAATTGTTTTATTTACTGAACATAATGTATAAGGTAAATTTAAACATCTTAATTTTAAATGCTTTTTTTTTGAATAATTAATTTTATCTATAAAAAATATATATTCTCCTTCACAAGAAGAAAAACATATTTCATTTATAAAAGGTAAATCTAAAACACAATCTAATTTTTTATTTTTAAAAATTGATAATATTATTTTACTTTGATATAATTGATCATTTAAACTTTTCTTACTATATATAATTGAGTAATTATTATTAAAAGACAAGATTTCTTCATTAGAAATTTCGGTTATTCTAATTAATTCATTAAAATTTATTTTTTGCTCAATGTTAAATGTTGTGTTATTATTTGAAAATGTTAATATATTTATATAAGAATATAAACCTAAAATTACTTTTTCATTTTTTAATTGAAGACAATCTATAAATTTATTATTATTATTATTTTCTATTTCATATTTAAATTTTATCTGAAAATTCATTGTTTCAATTACACTTAAAAAAAAATCATTTTGACAAATTAATAAATCACCATTATTTAAAATACACATACATGATATTTTTGGTTGTAAATCTTTAAAACATT
Source organism: Isotricha sp. YL-2021b (assembly GCA_023805745.1). NCBI lineage: Eukaryota > Ciliophora > Litostomatea > Vestibuliferida > Isotrichidae > Isotricha > Isotricha sp. YL-2021b. The sequence goes on along the minus strand of JAJJKW010000494.1, from coordinate 12,975 downwards.
TTATATTTGTTATTATATCATTTTCCTTAATATTATTTTTTTTCATTGATAAGTAAAATAAACATTTTATAAAATTAAAAATTAAAAAAAATAAATAAATTAACCTTACTTTTATTATAATTTAAATTAGGTTTCTCACTTTTTATTTAAAAAAATATGTAAATAATATAATATAATATTTAATTTTAAAAACATAATATATATATAAAATCCTTATTCAACAACATTTTTATGATTTAATTTACTGATTTCAGCTAAAATTCCTCCATTATTTATAGGAATACATTGTGGTTTCATAAAAATAGAATTATAAGTTGAAATCCATTTTAACTTTTTATATTTTTCATCTCCAATAATACTTTTACAAGAAGCACTTTTACTTAAATTTTTTATTTTTGGTAATTTCTTATCCAATAATCTATTTCTATATTCATCTGGTAAATAAGGAACTAAAGGCTTTTTTAATCCCATTCCAGCATGAACTAATATTCTTTTTTTATATTCTTTATTATATGATGTTTCATAATTTTTTGGATTTGAAATTTTATAATATTTATATGCATTTAATCTATTTCCTTTATTATTTATTATTTTAAAATTTTCTGCTATTATTGCTCCTCTTTTTACTAATATTTTCCTACATGATTGAACTTTTGAATTTTTATAAAATTTATTTGTATTCTCTAAATCTGGGATAAAATATCTTGAATTAAATATTGATTTTTGACTAGATGATTTTTGCATAATTTATTTTTAATTCTAAAAAAATAATTATTGAATAAATTTAGAAATAAATCAATAAAATTAAGTAAAAATGTCTGATAATGATTTTTATCTTAAAGAAGAATTAAGTTGTGATTCATTTGTAATAATAAATAAAATAAATAGATCACATAGTTTCACAGAATTAACATATAAAGATTTATATGAAGATAATCCTTTATTTGAACAATTAATAAAACAATTAAATAATCTTTCAAATAATATTGTTTCAGAAGAAACGAAAGATTTATTAAATAAAATAGGAGATTTTATTGGAAAAAATAGGATAACAAATGATATTTTAGAAAAAATAGTTGAAAATGGAATTCCAAATGAAATTTTAAGTTTAAGACCTTTAATTTGGAAAGCTTTAATTGGTTATTTACCAATTTCAGATTTATCAAAATGGAAAGAAAAAATAATAAAAAATTTCAAAAGATATAAACAATTAATAAAAGAAACTTTATTAGGTATTAATAATTTTAAAAATCTTGAATTATTTTCAAAAGCAGACAAAGAATTATTAAATCAAATAGATAAAGATTTACCAAGAACAAGAGGAGAAATAAATTTTTTTAAATTATATTGTAAAAAGAATAAAAAAGAAAAAAATTATGAAATAATGAAAAGAATATTATTTATATATGCAAAACAACATCCTGAAATAAAATATGTTCAAGGAATGAATGAAATTTTAGCAGTCATTTATTATATATTTGAAAATGATGATAATCCATTTATGATAAATTATTCTGAAAGTGATTCTTATTATACTTTTGAAATTTTATTAGAAGAAATTAAACAAATTTTTTTAATGGAAGATATTACATATAGTCAATTATTTGTTTCAATACAAATTAAATTTATAAAAAAAATTTTAGAAAAAATAGATAATGATTTATTTACTCATTTTGAAAATGAAAATGTTATTTTAGATACTTTTTTAATGAGATGGTTATTTGTTCTTTTTGCTCAAGAATTTCAATTAGATACTACTATTAATTTTTGGGATAGAATGTTTACTCAAAAAAATAAAATTAATTTTTTATGCTATGTTAGTGTTTCATTATTAATTTGTAATAGAGATTTGTTATTAAATATGGATTTTGTTGAAATTATGGATTTTTCACAAAAATTTGGAGAAAAATTTTCAGGAAAAGAAATTTCAGAAATTGTGAAAAAAGCAATTGAAATTAAAGAAAAGGTTAAATAAAATTTCTTTATAGTTTTATATATTTATTATATTGAGTTAATATTTATAAATTTTATATTAAAATTTATAATATATTTCTTATAGATAAATTTAAAAGTAATATATTTTGAAAAACATTTTAAAAATTATTATACAAGGACTTTCAGAACATTTCCAGAAATAATAATATAAAAAATTAATTCAATAAAGGAAATTAATAAAATTAAGAAAAATCTTTTAAAATTTATATAAATAAAAATATTTCTCAAATAATATAAATAGAAATAAAGAGAATATTTAGGAAAAATAATTTCAAAGTAAATTTATTCTTTAATAAAAATATTGTTTTATTAACTTTTTTTATAAGAAAAAATTTTTGACAATTAAAGATTGAAAAATCTAAAAAATAGAATTTAAAGAAATATAATTTATTGAATTATAAAAATTGAAATCAAAAAATATTCTTATATAATAAAATTATTTCAATTAATAATTTAATTATATTTTTTATTTGTAAAAATAATAATTGCTATTTTTTAAACAATTTATTTATAAATAAATAAAATATATAAAGAAAATATATAAAGAAAATATATATCAATTAACAAATATTTTAATAAAATATATAAAATGAACAAATTCAAAAATAATCAAAAAGCAAATTCAAAAAAAAAGTTTTATATAAAAAATAAACTTTATTCCCCACATTTAAAAGGTTTTAATAATTTATCAATAAAACTTTCTTCTTTACTTTTTTTTTTGTTCTTTTCATCTTTCAATTTTTCACTTTCAATTTCAGCTTTTTCTAAAATTTTAATTGTATCATATACATCATTAGAATTTAATTCATTAATATTATAAAAATTATAATAACCATTACTTTTTTTACTAGAAGCTTTTGTTAAATCAAGAACATTAATTTCAACAACTTCTTTAACTTCTTTTAAAAAAGAAGATTCAATATTATCTTCATATAAATTGCTTTGATCATGTTTTATATAAGACATATTTGAAAATTTAGATTTATTCTGATTATTATTATTTAAAATATTATTATTTTTATTATTTAAAAGATTGTTGTAATAATTACTATTATGAGTTTTATTATGTGGGTTATGATATGAATTATTTTTATTATTATTATTATTTTTTGAATTTATATTAAATGTAGATTTTTTTTTTATAAAATTTTTATCTTGATGGCTTATTTGGCTTTTATTTTCTCTTTTTTTTTTTTTTATTTTATTTGATTTTTGAACTTTATTCAATATGTTATCAAAATAATCTTTATTGTTATTATTATTATTATTATTTTCATTTTGATACATTTCTACATTCTCTTCATCACATAATAAATTTGTACTTTTTGATTTTTTTTTAATTAAAGGTTTATATCCATTATCAATTTCTTTTTGAATTAATTCATCTTTTTCTTTTTGTTCTTTTAATTGTCTTTCTTTTTCTTCCAATAATTTTTTTTCTTTTTCCCTTTCTTCCAACATTTTTTTTTCTTCCAAAATTTTTTTTTCTCTTTCTTCTTTTTTTTTCCTTTCAATAATTTCATCATAACTTTCTTTAAAAAATTCATTTTGTTGTTCTTTTAAATTATTCATAATTCTATTTCTATTATTATTTTTTTTATCTTCTTCTTGATTTTCCATTTTTTTTTTTAATTCCATTTCTTTAATAATTTCTTGTTTTTTTTTTTTTTCAAATTTTTTAACCCAACTACAAGAAAAAACTTCTTTACTTCCAATTCGATTATCTTTATCACTATTTAATAATTTACAAATAATATCTTTGCATTCAGGACTTAAATCATCTCTATCAATTTTATATTCTAATTTTAAAATATTTCTAAAAATATCTTTATATTCATCTTCACCAGATAAATTATTTTTGGCTCTAAAAGGAGAATAACCATGTAACATTTCATATAATAAAATTCCTAAAGCCCAAATATCAACACTTGTATTATAATTTTCTTCATAAACTATTTCTGGAGCCATATATTCAAAAGTTCCACAAAATGTTTTTCTTGTTTCATTACTTTTTAAATTTACACACCATCCAAAATCACATAATTTTACATTTCCATTTTTATTTAATAATATATTTTCTGGCTTTATATCTCTGTGAAGATAATTATTTTCATGTAAAAAATTTATCGCATTTAATATTTGAATAAAATAATTAAATGATTCTTCCTCTGATAATCTTTTTTTTTTTCTTATTTTTGAAAATAATGTTCCATTATTTAAATATTCTAAAATTAAAAATATATTTTCTCTATCTTCATAATATGAATATAATCTTATTATATTTGGATGATCTAAATTTAATTGAATTTCTATTTCTTGATAAATTATTGAAAGAGGACAATTATTTTCTAAAACCTTTTTTTTACTAATATGTTTAAGTGCATATTCTTTTTTATCTATTTTATTTATTGCTAAATAAACATCTCCAAATGCTCCTGAACCAATTTTATCTATATTTGGATTATATATAAAGTTTTTAAAATCAAAATAACCTGTATGTATTTTTTTATCTTTTGGATTTATATTTAATATTTTTCCTTCTTTTATAAAAAAATTTTTTCCTGAGGAATTTCTTGAGTTTCTAAAATTAGGATTTTTGTTAATATTTAATTCTGACATTTTTTTATGTTTTTATTTTTTTAAATATCATTAAATGTATTTTTGATGCTATATTTAATTAATTTTTTTTGTTTTTTTTCTGTTCGTTATTTGAAAAAAAATATATAGTTTTTTTGAGGAATGAAAAAAAGTTATAAGTTAAAATTTATTTAATTAATTTATTTTCAAGTATAGATAATTTAATTATATGAAATTATTTCATGAAAATATTTTATTAAATATATTATTTAATATGATTAAAACTTATCTTAAACAAAAAAAAGATTAATAATTCTTTTTTATTCATTTGTATTTGTTTTTTTGAAGGAATATAAACTTATTTTTCAAAATCAAGTCTTAGATTTAATTATTTATTTCTTCTTTTGTTGAAGAAAAAATAAAAGAAGAATAGACTTATTATTATAAAATCATCAATTCCATTTTTAATCTCAAAACATATTTTTTTAAAATGATTTTCTTCTTTATGAATAAATATAAACTGTGATTCAAATTTATTTTTTTTATTAATAATGAATTAAAAATTTATATTCTGAATTTTTATTTGACTTATTTAATAATTTATTGAACTAATTTATATGATTTATTTATTTATTTTTTTCATCTTCTAGATTCATTTTTATTTTCTTTTAAGAATCTATTTCTTTCATTTAATATTATCAAATTTTCAAATTCTTCAATATAATAAATCAATGAATTTTTACTATAACATACAATATTTCAATGGTGTAAATGATTAGACATTAATTTAAAAAATAATATTTAAATAATTTTTAATAAAATTAAAAAAAAAAAAACTTATTAAAATAATAAATTTTTTTAAATAAATGATTCTTTCACATACTAAATCACGTTCAGATTTTGATTATTCATATTTAAAGCAAAAAAATAATATAAATCAAATTCCATATCCAAATTTATTAACTCCAGTTCCAATTAAACCAACAATAAGACATAATTTTCATACCCCGCATCATAATAATTCTATTAACAATAATAATACAAAAAATAATAATAATCAAAATAATATTTTAAGTAAATTTCCAAGTGAGAGTGAAAAAAAAAAAATTAATGACAATTTTCTTCCTATAAAAAGAAATTTTAATAAAATTCAATATTTAATAAACAAATATAATGATAATAAAACACAAGAAATCAAAAATAATATTGATAAAAAAAATATTCGAGAAAATAATAATAAATTAATACTGATAAATTTAATGAAAACTCCTGCTCAAAATAGTGATAGAATTCAAAAAAAAAGAGAATCTAGTTTAAAAAATGCAAATAATTTAAATAAAGAAATTCATGATCAAAATACAAACAATAGTATTTTAAATCCAAATTTAAATAAAATAAAAGTTAACTTCTTAAATAATATAAAAAAAAAGCAAGTTCAAATTCAAATCCAAAAAAATTTACCAAATAATACTTCAATATATAATTTACAGAAGAAAAAAAATAAAACAAACCAATCAAGTAAAAAATCAATGAGTAATATTTATAATAGTAATAACTCTAATAATAATAATTTAAATAATATAAATACAACAAATTCAACAATAAATAATTCAAATATAGAAGATGAGTATTTTGATAATAATATGAATGAAAAAATAATTGAATTAACTAAAGAAGAAAAAGAAATTTATGGAAATAGAATAATGGAGAATTATAAAAAAATTAAATTATTAGGAAAAGGAGGATGTGGAATTGTTTGGTTATGTAATTTAATTTCAAATAATAATTTTGAATGTGCAATTAAACAAATATCAAAAAAGAATATAAATAATATTTTAAATAATGAAGATTTTATTCAAACTGGAAGAAATGAAATTAAAATTTTAGAACAATTAAATGAAAATGATGGAAATGAAAAAATACCAAAATTATATAATTATTATGAAGATAATAATGATATTTGGTTTTCTTTTGAAAAAGGAGGAAAAAGTTTAAGTAATTTATCTTTTAAAATAAAAGGAGAATTTATAAATAATGAAAGAATATATTGTATTCAAAAAGGGAAATTTTTCAAAAATTTATTTTCAAATATAAATGAATTTAAATTTCTTTTAAAAAATATTTTGGAAGGTATTGATTATATAAATAAAAAAGGTATAATTCATTCAGATATAAAACCAGAAAATATTTTAATAGAATATGAAAATACAAATTACATTTTTCATATAAAAAATATAAAAATAATTGATTTTGGAAGTTCATTTTATTATAAAAATATATCTCAAATATCTTCAAATACACCAGAATATCTTTGTCCAGAAATAACAAATAATTCAAAAAATTTTTTTATAAATTTAAATAAAAATAATAAATATATAAATTCTGTTGATATTTGGAGTGTTGGAATAACTTTATTAGAATTATGTTTAGGATGTCCTATTTGGATGAGTTATAAAGCAAAAGTTATTATAAATGGTAAAACTAAATTTACAACAGGATTATTTGGTTATAGAGGAAGAGATGGAAATAAAATTTATCATAAACAAATGGAAATGTGTAAAAATTTAAATAAAATTTTAAAAGGTAGTTTTATTTATAATTTTGGAAAAGAAGATAAAGATAATTTTGAAGATTTATTAGAAAAAATGTTATGTTTTGATTATAAGAAAAGAATTAGTACTAAAGAAGCTCTTATGCATAAATTTTTTCAGTAAAATTTTTGTTTGGTTAAATATAAAATTATTTGTATTTAAATGAATATATAAATTGTTTAAATTTTTTTGCCTTTATTTTTTAAATAATTATTTTTTTAATTTATTTTATTATTTTATATATGGATGATTATAATAAAATTTTAGAATTTACTAAAAATTTTTTAATAAATGAAGAATATGAAAAAGAATGCCAAATACAAATTTTAAAAAATGAAAAAAATACTGAAAAATTACTCTATAATATTATAATCATTATAAAAGAAAAATTTCAATTCAAAATTATAAATTATGATGAAAATGAGAGTTTTAAAAAATATAAAATTTCGATTAAATTATTATCAGAAGAAACAAAAAAATGGATTAAATTAACTCAAAATAGAATAGATTTGGTATATGATAAAATTAAACATTCTTTATCAGTTCAAAATAATATAAATATTAATTTTCCATTAAATTATTTAAATTTATTTTTATCGATTTTTCAAGTTTTAAAAAATAATTTTTTCACATCTTTGATATATAATTTTTCAGATATCTCAATTCCTATAATTTCTTTAGTTTTTTATACAAATGAAGCTACAATGTTAAAAAAATTGAAATGTATTCATTTATATTTTTATAAAAATGAGATAAAAATAAATGAAAAAAAAGCAAAAGAAATAACATCAATAATATCATTTTATTTATATAATCCGTTAAATCAAGTAAGGAATAAATTATATGAAAATTTAAATATTTATATAGATTTAAATAATTTACTTTTTAAATTTGATAATTGTCATTTTATGATTGCACCTCTTTCAATAAATATTTTAGATTTAATTATTCATAATATTTTGGAACAAAATATAAATTCAAATTTAACTCAAATTGATATTTATCCAACAGTTATAAATTGTTCATCAAATGTATTATCCTTAAAAGATTCAACAAATATAGTATTTTTATCTCCAAATGATAGTAGAATGGTTTATTATAAAAATTTAGAAATTTCTCTTTCAATTTCTGATGCTATATATAGTTGTAAAATTGATATTACTTCACTTTACCAAATTTATTTTAATTATTTATTAGATAATAAGACTGAAGAATCAAAAGATGAAACTTTATTTGATTATATTAATATTGATTTATTAAAAGAAAATGGAACCGATAAAAGAAATTTTATTTTATTATTTTGTTTAAATAGAAATAATAGAATTAAAATAACAATTTTAATATTCGAAAATTTAATTATTTTGCCAAAATATCCGAATGAAAAAAATATTTTATCCTATATAACAAAAAATTACATTAAAGATAATATTACAAGTATGAATTATAATGATTATATTATTCAAAATAATACAAATAATATAATTGAATATACCAATGTCTATATTAATCTAGAATGTTCAAATTGTCTTTTTTGTAATTATTTAAATTATGATATTTTTACCGAATTTAAAAATGATAAGAAATCAGATACAATAGAAATAAAAAGTAAAGCTGAATATAATATCAATATAGAAAATGATTGTCAAAAAAACAGTTTGAGTGAATTATATATAATTTTAAATATAGATAATATTAAATATAAAAGTGATAATATTTATAAATATTATAGAAGTATTATAATAGGAAATTATAGCCCAAAAACCTTTTCTCTTCCATTTTATAATATTAAAAATCAATCAATCAAACTTTTTGTTAATTTACAAATTGAAATTTGTTTTGTTTCAAAACAAAATACATTTACTTCAATAAGTTTATTTCCTCATATTATTTTTAGAGATTTTACTTCAATTCCATCAAAAAAAAATAATTTTCATTTTTCATTTTTATATAATCAATATTGTGAAAAAATTAAATCAAATATTATTTCTTCTTCAAATAATAATGAAGAATTTAATATTTATCATAATAATCATAAAAAAATAGAATGTAATGAAAATTTAAATAATGAATGTCCTTTTGTTTTAAATAACTTAGATGATAATAAAATATATTTTTTAAAATTATGTTTAGTTTATAATAATGTAAGTGGTGATAGTATAATATATATTTCAAATACAATTAATATTTATCAAAATGAAAGTTCTGATTATTTAATTCCATTAATATTATTTAGTGATAAATTAAATAATATTTTCCATTATTTTATTTTTAGATTAAATGTTAGAATAATTCAAGAAAATTTAGTTACAGTCACAATTTCATCCTTTTTAAATTTATATCCTCATAATTTACAAATAGTACTTAAAAATAAAATTGATTTACCAAAAACAAATCAAAATATATTTAAAGACTTTTTAGAATATTCACATCAAGAAAATCAAAATATTGATACAATTTATTCTCTTAAAACATCATTAAATTATGTTAATCCTATAATAGATATTAATAATGATATTATTTCATTTTATAATATTTTAAAATCAATTAAACCAACAATAGATATAATAATTCAAAAAGATTATGTAGTTTCTGAAATAAAATTTAAAGATTTATATGCAAATGAAAAATTCCATTTAATAGGAATAAATAAATATAATTTTGAGAATAATAAAATTATTAGTAAAATATTTAAAAAAAGAATGTTACATAATCCTTATTTTATATGTGAAATAAATGAAGATAATAGTAATTTAAATAACTCAAATACTTATATTTATATTGAAAATGAGACTAATTTTAGTCAAGGCATTTATTTTCATAATAAAAATTCTCATGATATTCATGAATATGAAATTAAAAGAGGAACTTATGAACTTTTTTCAGTTAATAATTATGATACAAAAAGAAATGAATGTGGAATCTATACTTTCATTTTAACTATTGATAAAAAAGATATTGATTTAATTAAAAATGGAATTGAATTATATGATGAAAAGAAAAAAGAATTTAATAGAATTTATTATGAAAGGAAAATCAATGTTATTTATATTAAATTATATAATGCTGATCAAAAACTAAAGAAAGAAGAAAACAAAATTATTGAAGAAAAAAATAATAATTTAAATTATAATTTTGTTTTAAATAAACTCCAAATTGATTTTTTATTTTTACCTTTTTTTGTTAATCATCAAAAATCACATAAAAAAATGCAATTATCATTTAATACTGAAAAATTACTTTTTTCTTATTCTGAAAATCAAAATATTAATTCAACATTTATGAATATTTCTCTAACAAACTTAAACATAATTGATAAAATGAAAGAAAAAGATAATAATAATATTTTTTTTACAAAATTTTTTACAGATATTAGACTTGAGTCAAAAAAATTCTTTTATGATAATAATAGCATTAATTTTTCATTTCCTTATTATAGTAATTTAATATTAAATCTTCCTTATGAAATGGTTATAAATATAGATGAAAATTTATTTCAAATTTTTAATTTTTTCTTTACACAATTAAATAATAATTTACTGATATATCAAAAAAATCAAAATCAAAAAAATAATATTTTATTATTTAATACAATAATTTTACCTAAAATACAACAAAAATATATTATTTCCTCAATAAAATTAAATGATTTTAATATGAATATATCAATAGAATATAAAAAAGGATTAGACTTTACAATAAAAAATTCTTTAATAAAATCATATAAACAAGAAATAACAAATTTATTAGGAACAGAAAATGAAATATTCAAATTATTAAAAAATAATTTAATGAGTAGTTTCTTTAATAATATTTCTTCTCTTTTTGCATCGACAGAACTTTTTGGAAATTTTAATGATTTATTTAATAAAATAAAAGGTGGATATAATAAAATATGGGAAAAACCTTTTGGAATAGGAATTTTTAATTTTTTTTTTGATAGTTTTAAAGGAGGTTTTCATAGTATAATTGGGATTGGAAAAAGTTTAGGAAAAACAATAAGAAATATAAATGGAAAAGATAATATGGAATTTGAAATTTATAGAGGTTATTTTGATGTTATTAAAAGAGAAAAACTTGAAAAAAATAAAATTAAATTAAAAAATATTTCTACTTTTTTAAGAGGTGTTTTATTAAATGAAAATATTTTAAATGAAGATCAACCTTATTTCTTTGATTATTCTACTATTGTTAAATTTAATGGAAAAAATACTGTTTTTATTATGAATAAGTTTTTCATTTGTTTATGTTCCCAAATAGATGATTATAATCTTTCTTGTGAATATGTTTTTCCTTTTTATAATATTATTAATTTGGATATAAAACAAGATAATGAAGTTAAAATCTATTTGAGAAAAGATAATAATAAAAATATTCAAAAAATTAAATTTGAGTTTAATTCCACTTTTGATAGAGATTACTTTAAAAATGAATTTTTATATAAATGGAAAAAGTAAAAACAAGAAAACATTTGAGAGAAAATTATTTTTTATTTATTTAATTTTTTATAAAAATGTATTTAAATTTAAATTTTTTTGATAAATTTAATTTAAAATGAACAAAACAAAAAAAAATACAAAAAATAACGATTCAAATAATTCGCCTTTATTTTTATCGATAAAAAAATATTTAGATGAGGAATTATCAAAAGAAAAATTATTACCTTTAAATGATTCATATGTAACAAATAATGACCTTAAAGGATATTTAAAAAAAGAAATAGATTTTGTTTATTCTTTAGTTGATGATAATAATTCAATTAAATTAATATTTAATCCCCAATTTTTTTCTAAATATATTGAAAAATTACTAGATAAAAATATAGAGAATAATTTAATTATTCTAAAAAAATTTAGATATGATATTTTAATTTGTAAAAAAGATAAAAATATTTTATATAAAATTATTTGTTTTGTCGAAGAATTTGAAATTGATACATCTTTAACAAAGGAATTAAAATTTATTCCTGAAAATATTAATTTAAATCATGAAATAAAAGAAAAAACTGAACAACTTATTACTAAATTAATAAAAGAAATATTATCTAATGAAACAATAAATTTAATTTTATTTAGCGCCTCAAATTTTATAAATAATAATTATCCAAATAATTATTATAAAGATTTAAATATTTTTAATCTACTTGTAAAAGAATTAAATATTAAAACTAATGAAAAGCAATTTTTATTAAAAGAAAAAAAAGAATTTTTAAATATATATTATTTATATGATGATATTGATAATCAAACAAATTTTATCTTAAAAGATATTAATTGGAATGAATTATATTTATCAATGCCTTCATTTAATAAAATTAAAAAAGGGTTAAATTCAGAAAAATTAATATCAATGTTAGATAAAATAACATATAATGATGTAAATAAAAATGAATTAAAATTAGATATTCAAATTAATGAAAATAGTATGAAAGAATTTTTAGAGAAAAAAACAAAAAGAATGGATGAAAATTACATTAAAAATTATTCTTCAAATTTACCTTCTTCAATTTTAAATTTAATGAAAAATTATGGTGATGTAATGGCAAATGTTAGTAATACTGAAGTTGAGAAAATGAAAAAATTTAATGATTATTCAAGTAATAAATAATGCTTATATAAAAGTTAGTTAATTAATATTTAGTTAAAAATCATTTTATTTTTTTTATAAAAAGATAATTTTTAAAAATATTATATAAAATAAATAATAATAAGACAATTATTTAACAAAAAGTATAAATCATTGAAAAAATTTATTAAAATATTAACTAAATTTTAAAAAAAAATGGGGATTGGGGATTGGGGATTGGGGATTGGGG
>JAJJKW010000493.1:0-22805 GCA_023805745.1 Isotricha sp. YL-2021b | reverse complement strand
CCAATCCCCAATCCCCAATCCCCATGTTTATTTAATAATTTTTTAAATTGAGAATCTTTTATCATAATTCATTATCTAGTTCAATAAATAAATCCATTAATTTCTGTTTTTCTATTTTAAAATATACTAATCTATTTTGAAAAAAAAAATAAATGAAAAAAAAATAATTTAAATAATAATCCAAATATTAAAAAATAAAATGAATAATATTCCAATTCCAAAAGAAATAAAAAAGCCTCAGAAAAAAAATTCAACATCAAAACAGCAGAATAATATTTTTGATGATAAAATAAATTATCAATATGAAAATGATGAATTTCAAAATTCAGATTTTAAAAGATCAGAAGGTAAATTTTCAGTAATATCAAATGATTCATTTCATAAAAGTAATAATATAAAATCAGATTCTCTTGATATTGATGAAAGTAATAATAATTCAATAAATGATAATAAAAAATATGAAGATGAAGATGATGATTTTGAAGAAGAAAGAGTAAGAGCTTTTGATGAAGTAATGAATAAAAAAGTTGATGTTATTAAAGAAGAAGATGAAGAATATGAATCTGATGCTATTAGTCCTAATATTAAAAAAAGTAAAGAATTTTTTATAAATAATAATAATAATTATAATGATTTTAATGATAATTTTAAAATATCTGAATTTAATGATAAAGATATTCATAAAAATTTTAATGAAGATTATAATAAAGATAATAATGAAGATTTTGAAATTGAAAATGAAGATAATAATGAAGATAATAATGAAGATAAAGAAATTATTAATCAAAATATCATTGAAAATAATCTTAATGATAATAACAATGATGAAAATCATAATTATATAAAAGATGATGATGAGAATAATGATGAAAATTATTATGTTGATAAAGAAAATTTTAAAAATAATGAAAATTACATTAACAAAAAAAATTATATCAATAATAGAAATTATGTAAATGAAGAAAATGATAATATGGATAATAAGAATGAAGAATTATACAATAATGAAGACAATTCAAATATTAAAGAAAAGTATTCTAATGAAAAAAATATAAATAAAGAAAATGATAATTATAAATATAATAATATTAAATCTTATAATAATAATAATATTATTTATAAGAAGAATGATATTTTTATTAATAAAAAGAATAATGAAAATATTGATACTAATAATATTTCACCAATAAAAGATAACAAATACCAAGAAACTCAATCTGATATTGTAAATCAAAAATTATTTAATTATAGTCCTCTTATTTCTACAGAAAATAATAATGTAAATTTTTTTGATATAAAAAAACCAAATTTAATTAATAATTTTGGAAAATTTGAAGAAAAGAAATATATAAAAAATGATAATGAAAATAAAATAAATAATTTTATTAAAATTCTCAAAACAAAAAATAATTCAAATTTCTTTTCTAATCCAATAAAAAATTATTATAAAAAAAAAGAAAATAAAAAAATAATAAAAGAAAAAGAAAGAGAAAAAGAAAAAGAAAAAGAAGAAAATTATATTGAAAAAAGAAGAAAAAAAATGGAAGATATTAAAAATATTTTTTCCAATGAACCAAAAGAAAGATTTTTAGATGATGAAAAACATAAAAGAAAAATTACATTTAAAAACTTAGTGAAAATTACAAATTCTGTTTCTTTAATTCGTTCAAATTCAAATGATTTATCTCACAATGAGAATAAAATATTAAATAATCTTAGAAAAAATGATTTAAAAAAATTTGTAAAAGAAAATCAAAAAAATAGTGAAAATTATATTATATCTAAAAGAAATAAATATAAAGTAAATGAAAATCTATTTTCAAATAATTTTTTAAGTGATTATTATAATGATTATTATAATGAAAATTTAAATAAATTATATGAATTAGATAATAACAATAATAAAAAATTTGATAAATTAATATATAAACAAATGAATAATAATCTTTTTGATATGGAAGATGAGTTTTATGAAGAAAATAAAATGAATAAAGAAAAAGTATTTATTAATTTAAATTCTAATTATAATTATAATGAAAAACCTAAATATACTGAAAGATCCTTTAAAAGAGGTTATATAATGCCTGCAAATCCAATGGATAATGTAATTTCTGCAAAAGCATATTTTTTATATGGAAATAATAATATATAATTTTTTCTTATAGAATTATTTAATATTTCATTATTTAAAAAATAAATTTTTACAATTAATTTTGAAATAAAAAAAAATATTAATTTATAAAACTTGTTTGATTTTAAAATGAGAAAAATAATAAAAGTTTCATCAATAATTAATTCAAATTATGAATTTATAAAATTCAATTTAAAATTTAAAATTTAAATAATAATAATTAATTCAAAAAATTAATTAATGTCAAAATATAATCCATGGGAAGAGAAAAATATTTTTATCCAAGATGTTGGTGGTTTAAAAGATTTACTAAAATATGCAGAAAATGAAAGTATATTTATATGTGATTCAATGCCAATTAATAATGAAAATTGGAATTTAAATATAAATAGAAAAGAATATGAAACTTCTAATTATTTAATAGAATTAATAGATGAATTAAATAAATTATCAAATTTACAATATGAAAAATTAGAAAATTTAGAATATTTATATGAAAAATATAAATACCAATTAATTTTATCAAGAGAGAAAAATGATAATTTAATTACAATGTTAAATGAACTTACAAGGTTATTTAATGATTTTGATAAAAGTAAAATTAAAATAGTAAATTTATTACATAATGCAGGAATTTCTGATACAAATGTTATAAAAATAAAACATGAGAAAAAAATGGAATTAATCAAAGTTTTAAAAATTTGTACTTCTGAATATTCTTCTGTTTTAGATTTAATAGAATTAAATGGAAATATACATGAAAGAACTATAAATAAATTAGAAGAAAAAATAAAAGAAATTGAGGAAATTGCAAATAAATTAAGTAATGAATTTATTGAAATTAATCAAATTAAAAATAACAATTAATTTAAAAATAAAACTTAATAAAATTATTTATTATTAAATTAAAAAAAGAAATGTCATCTTTTCAATCATTTTCACAAAATAATAGACAAATAAAAGAAATAGAAAAAAATAAAAAATTAGTAAAAAATCTAAATAAAAGGATTTTTCGTGGATTTAATAAAATAAAAAAATTACATGATATAAAAGAATTAGGATTAAATAAAATACATAAAATCTTAACTCCTACAAATAAATGGGAAGAATATATTCCATTTCCTTTTGAAGATATATATAATATAACTTATAAAGATAAATTTTTAAAAACTTTAAGTAATGAAAAAATAAAAGCTTTTGATATTATTCATCTTTGTTCAAATTCAAATAATATTAAAAATAATAAAAAACTCAAAAAAAAAAAAGACTTTTTTTTAACTCATAATAAAAAAACAAGAAATAAAACTCAAGGTGAAATATTTGATGAAATAAGTAAAAAAGAAGAAGATAAGGAAAAAATATTAAAAAAAATTTTTCCAGATGAAGATGAAATGAATGTAATAACAAGTGTTCCATTTTTTTCTTTGATAAAAAATCCAAATAAAACAGAATATAATAATAATTCAAAAAAAGATAGAGAAAAACAATTACAAGAAAAGCAAATTTTAGATGAAGAATTTTTATATAAATTATCTCATAAACATCAAGAAGATAAAAATAATTATAATAAAGGAATAATGAAAGGTTTTAGAACAGCATATAATGAATTTGGTGAAAAAAAACATTCAAATCATCAAATTCCAAAAAAATTAGAATTAAATGTTGAAAATGTATTTTCAAATGAAAAAATATCTCAATTAAGTCCTGTTGAAAGACATTTACAAAGAATAGAAAATAATTTAAAATCAATCAGAAATTTACCAAATGAAATGTTTAAAGAATTTGAAAATAATTTTTTAGATTATCCTTATGAAAATGATTTTGAAAATAATAAAAAAGAAAATTTAAATAAAGAAAATGAAAAAATAATTAAATTAGATTCTGCTGTTTTTGAAGAAAAAAAAAATAAATTATTAGAAAAAAAATTTTCAAAAACATTTTATAATCCAAATATTAATCCAAAATATCCAATTGGAGATTATTTAAATCAACAAATAAAACATAAAACAGAAAAATTTGAACAATTACATAAATTAGCATTTGAAGATCATATAAAAAGAAAAAATTCTAATTTAATAATTCCAAAATTAAAAAATAAAATATTAGAAATTTCTCCAAATAGTCATTTATTAACTTCAAAAAGACCAACTTATAAAAGTTTATATGATATTGAAAGTAAAACAAGAGATATTTTAATTGCTGCAAAATTAAAAAATGAATATTCTCCTCAAGATATTAATAGAATTTTAAGAGGTTATAGACCTTGGATTGAAGAAGAAGTTGAAAAATAAATTATTATAAAATATTTTTTTATTTATTTTTTTTAAATATATATTTTAATATATGAAATTTTTTGATTTTTATAAAAGAATTTAATTAAATTCCTTAATTTCAGATAATAATTCTTTTAAATTTTTTTTTGATAATAATTTATTCATTTTTTATTTTTACAAAAAATAAAAACTCAAATAATATTTATTTTAATATATTACAAATATTTTAAATTTTTAATTTCATATTTTTAATAATATAAGAAAAAAATTGTGTAGTTTTTATAAGTTTTTTACATATGTAAAAATATTTATTTTCAAACTCAAAACTTTATACTTTTTGAAAAAGAAGAATTTATATATTTATTTTTTTAACAATTTTCTTTGGCTTTGTATATATTTTTTTATTTGATCAACGCCTTTTTTACTATTTAAATTATTTTTAATATTATTTTTTTTTTCATTATTATAATCAGTTTTTAAAATTAATTCATTAAAATTAATATTTTCATTTTTATTTTTAATAAGAGCACTTGAATAAATATTTAAACCTAAATTACCTTTTGAAAAATTAAAACTATTTCTATTGATATTTCTTGAAATAGAATTTTTAGTTTTTTTATTATTATTAACTTCAACTTGTTTAATTACTTTAATTAAATTTTTATTATTTCTTTCTGTTACACTTCTTAAATTTCTTTTTTCTGTTAAATTCATAGAATTTATTGTATTATAATTTGAATGTGTCCCTATTTTATTTTCTTGGTCAAATCTATATGTATAAATACCTAAATCTGTTAATAGAGGATTACTTATTATTAAATTTCTTGAACGTTTTTTTTTATTTTTTGAAAAAGAAATTTTTGAATTTGATTTTTTTGAATTTTTTCTTTCAGATAATACTTTTTCTTTAAATACATTTAAATTTAAATTTGTTCCTGTTTTTGTATGAACATGATTAGAAGTAATTTTTTTAAAATTTTGATTATAAATAAAAAATAAATTTTTACCTAAACTATTATTTTTAATATCTTTTCTATTATTATTACCTGAACTTGAATTATTGAAAATATGCTTTGAAAATGTATTTTCTTTTATTATTTTTTTTTCTTTATTTAAAGGAATTTTTTTTTTCTTAATAGGATTTTTTTTTAAAGATAAATCATTAATTATTTTCATTAATGAATTTTCTGTTGAATATATGGATTCATTATTTAATTTTTGATTTAAATTTGTAATGGATAAATTTGATAAAGAATTATTATTAGATATTAATTTTCTTATTTTTGGAGTAAATAAAGTAAAATAATTATCATGTTTTTCATTTATATTATTCATATCATCTTGATAATTCTCATTATAAAATATTTGTGCTTTTTTCTCACTATATACTTGAATTAAATCATTTAAATTTAATTCACTAAAAACTGGTCTACAAAAAAATACTAAATAATTTTTATAATAAATAACAAATTTTGGAATTCTTAATTTACTTTCTTCTTCATTATAATATCTTCTTAAAAATTCTTCATTATAATTAAATAAAATTTTTTCTTTAAAAACTGCAAGATCAT
Source organism: Isotricha sp. YL-2021b (assembly GCA_023805745.1). Classification (NCBI taxonomy): domain Eukaryota; phylum Ciliophora; class Litostomatea; order Vestibuliferida; family Isotrichidae; genus Isotricha; species Isotricha sp. YL-2021b. The sequence continues at coordinate 16,830 of JAJJKW010000493.1, read as the reverse complement.
GACAATATTTTGATTGAAGAACATTTTCTAAAAGAATCATATCATGATCTTTTGGTAAAGTATTATATTTTGAAAATAAAATTTTATTGATGAATTTTTTATAAAAATTCTTTCTGTATGAATTATCTGAAGATTTCATATTACTTGAATTTGTTCTATTTGTTTCTAAAGATGATTTATTATGTTTTTGAGAGTTATCTTTTATTTTTTTATTTATAATAAAAATATTATTTGGAGAAATATTCGTCATATTTTTTATAATGAAATATTTTTTTTCTTAATTTATTATTTTATTTTAATATATTTTTATCAAAAAACGTAAATAAGTTGGGCATCTTTACTATATAAAAAAATTAATTAAAATTCTAAAAATATAAAATATTAAATATATCTCTTAAATATCTCTTTTTTTTAAATTAGTATTTATTTTAATAATTGAATGACAATTAAATAGTCTTTTTTTCATCATATATTAATTAATTCCTTCAAATTATTAAATTTGAAAAATTTATTCTAAATTTATTTTAAAATAAATTCAATAATGATAAAAATATATGATTAATACAAAAATTAAATTTTATCATTTTCAAAAAAAATTAAAGAACTATTTTTTATATATATTTCTTCATTTCTTTATTTAATTATAATAGAGAAAAATTTATATATAATTAACAGTAAATTATTAACTAAAAAAATTTTAAATAAAAAAAAATGGGAGTAACGACAGGTTATTGTCATTGTTGGAGATATGATAAAGATCAACAAGTAACAATAGGAAGTGGAGATTATAGTTATAAAAAAATTGTATATAATTATTTTTTAAAATTTATTTATTTTTTAATAGCGTATTCCTTATGATGAAAAAAATAAAATTTATTATTCAAAAGATAATTATTATGATATAAATATTAAAGGTTTAATTGATACATCTAGTTCAATAACAAAAAAAGGAATGAATAATTATACAAATGGAAATGTTAACGTAATAATTCCTTGTCCTTCAAATTATTAATTCATATATATAAATTTATTAATAATATATTTTATAAGTAAACATTTATATTTATAATTAATTAATTTTAAATGGGTTGTACAATTGCAAGAGGAAAAGGAGACTTTAAAATTGTTGATATATATGTTACGAGAACTATTAGTCTTGAAAATGAAAGAAGAAGAATGGAAATTCAAAAAATTGAAAAAGAAAAAGAAAAAGAAGAAATTAAAAAAAAAAATTACGAAATTCTTAATATAAATAATGAAAATATTAATAAAGAAAATAATATTAATGAAGTTGATAAAGTTAATAATAAAGAAAAAAAAATTGATAATATTGAAAATGAAAATAAAAATGAAAATAAAAATGAAATAAAACCTCTTTTATTAAAAGAAAGGAAGCAATTAAATAATATTAATGAAGAAAATAAAAATGTTAAATTTAAATCAAAAAGAAGAAAAAGTTTCCAAGAAAATTCAAATATTATTAAAGAAAAAACAAAACCAAAAAAAAGAAGAAATAGTTGTAAAGAAAATTTAAATAATAATTATAAATTAAAAAATAAAATTGATAAAGAAGAAGAAGAGAATATTTCAGAAGAAAAGGAAAAATCAGATAATAATTTATTAATAAAAGATTCTTCATGGAAAGAAGCAAAAAATACTTTATTTATAAACTTTAAAGAAGCAATAGAAGAATCAGAGGTTTATGATAACATAAATTTATCAATAACTTCAATAATTTCAATTTCAAAAAATTATTTTTCAAATTTTAATTTATCTCAAAATTTTATTATTCATCAAATTAAAAATTCCAAAGAAATAAATTGGATGAGAAAACCTTATAATACTTTAAAAAAAAAATTGGCAAAAATTTCCACTTTAAATCCTTTACTTGAGAAATATATATTTTATGATTTTAATAATTTCTCTTTAAATGAATATGAACCTTTTAATTCAGAAATAAAAATGTTAAAATTTAGTCTAAAAGATGGAAAGCAAAAATTAGAAAATTATATTTTTTCTTCAGAAAATATAAATGAAAATATTATTATTTTAATTTTTGATTTTGATGATGAAGATTCTCTAATTTTATTTAAAGAAATTTTAAATTATAAAAAAAATATAAAAAATAAAGAAAATACTAAATTTCAATTTTTTCCTGTTTATGGTCAAATTATAGAAAGTGCAATGGTAACATCTTCTATTTGGAAGTCTGCTTTAAATTATGATTTTGAAGAAGAATCTTTAGAAATTTATTTTTTAGAAAATAATGATTTAAATAAAAGATTTAATTATATCACAAATGATAATAAAAAAATAATTATTTGTAAAATTATATTAATTGATGAAAATAATATTATCAGAAATATTTTACATCCTAAAGATTTTACTTTTAATTTACTTTCTCAAATAAATACTATTACAAAAAATGATTATGAAGAATTTAAAAATAATATTAACATCTTTGTTAATGAACAAAATAATTCTTTGAAAAAAATATTAAAATATCCTATAAAATGTAATTTATTTTTAAAAAAAACAAAAATTTATTCCTATGATAAATCTAAAAAAGAAATATTTCCTTTAAAAACTTATTATGAAACTTTAACAGGAGAAATCACAAATGAAGAAAATATAAAAAATATATATGAAGAATTAGCACAAAAATTTAAATATGAAAAAAGAAAAAATCGAAAAAAATTTAAAATATCACATTTTAAAAAAACTAATATAATATCAAATTTTTTTGGAAAAATATTAGAAAAAAATAAATTATATAATATAGATTATATATCAAATTTTGAAATAAATAAATTATATTTAAGAATAAATCCCAATAATAATTATGAACAAAAATTTAATATATCAAAAACTAAAAATTTTAAAATTGAAATTTCATTACCATATTATAACTTTCATAAAAAAAATCATTATTTACTTTGTTCAGAAGGTTCATATATTATACAATATCCTTTTGCAAAAAATTTAGATTATATATCTTGTGTTTTAAATTTGAATGAAATTTTTCCAAAAAATATAAAATTATATAATTCAAAAACAAAAGAAGAAATAAATTTCAATTTAAATGAAAAAGAAAATGATAATATAAATTTAATGATAATTTTTTCATTAAGTTCAAAAGATTATTTTGCCAAAATGGAAATGATATATAGATTAAATCAAATATATAAAAAAATAAAAAAATTGAAAGAATCATTAAATATATATTTAATATATAGAGGTGAATTGCATAATTTTGATAAAGAATTTAATGAAATAAAAGATGAAGATATATTTAATGAAAATTTTCCTTTATATATAACTTCTTCAAATAATATTTTTCCTTTATATTTCCAAAATAATGGAATTGAAAGTTCAGATTCTCAATTAAAAATATTTTTATTAGATAATAATAATAAGCTTTTATATCAAGGAAAATTCGATGGAATAAATTTAAAAGCAAGTATTATTAATATTTTAAATAATAATAAAATAAAATTCATGAAAAATTATCCTATTGATACTGAAACTTTAAAAAATGAAATAAAACCAATTATAGATAATATAGAAAAAAATTTAGAAAAAATTTTTTTAAAAAATACAAAAGAAAAATTATTATATAGGCCTTATGTAAGTTTTTCTTATTCTAAATACAATTATTATAAAAATTCCAAATGTAAAAATATATGCTTCATAAATAATTTAAAATTAAAAATTTTAATTAAAGAAAAGCATAAAGATATTATTTTAAAAAATCCAGAAATTAAAGAAAATTTAAAAGAATTAAGAGAATATGGAACTTTAATTTTAATTGTTCCTCTTCCTTGTGAAGAATTAAATATCAAATTAACATGTAATATTTGTAAAAAAACAATAAATAAAAATAAATCTTTTTATTATAATCAAGAAGAACAAACATCATTTTGTTTGGATTGTGAACAAAAAATAGAAAATAATTCAGTGTATTTAATATATTTTAAAACAGAGAATTTTGATAATGAAATTATATCAGAATTATTTTTTTCAAATATAAAATATAATTCAGAATTAGATCCATCATTAGGTTTAAATTGTAAAATTTGTAATTGTGATAATTTAGGAAATGAATTTTATTTAAATTTAACTCATATAAATAATTTAAGCCAAATTTCCCCTTTGTTATCAATTGATATTTGTCAAAATTGTTTTAATATTATTGAAAATGGAAGTAATTTTAGAGATAAATTATCAATTGAAAATTATAATAAAATTGGATTAAGTTCTGAACATATGATTTATAGAAGAATTAAATATCAATCTCAAAATAATAATTTAATGTTTAAATTTGATCCTTTTGAATTTGGAATATAAAAATATTAATTATAATTATTTAAATTATATTATAAATTAATTTTATAAATTTTCTTTTAAAAGGAAATAAAATTAAAATAAATTAAAATAAAAATTCTTAAGTAAAAAACAGATGTATAAAAACAATAAGTTGAAGAATTTTTCAATAAGAAATAGAAAACTATTAGAAAATCAAAAAACAGAAAGTAAAAAATCCGAAAAAATAATGACAAATGAAAATAAAATAAAAAAGAAAAAATTCATTCAAAATTCACTTTTAATTCCAAAAGAATTTTTCACTGAAATTAAAAAAATTAAAATATATTATGTTTCCCCTTCTTTAAATATTGCAGGAAATTATAATAATTACATAGAACAAATTATGTATTCAATGACTTTTTTATCAAATTTAAATTTTGATTTAATATTCAAAGAAAAAGAAAAAATAAAAAAAAATCAAAATATAAAAAAGAAAAAATTACTTTTATTAGATTTAGATGAAACATTATTACATTCAGAAGATAAATCATATTATTTAAAAAATTATAATTTAATAAATAAAAGAGTTGGAAATTGTATACATAGAGAAATTATTTTTAAAGAAGGAGAAAATGAATTTATAATGGAAACTTTTATTAGACCATTTTTAAATGAATTTTTAGAAAAAATGAATGAAAATTTTGATTTAGGAATTTTTACTGCAGCTTTAAAAGATTATGCAGAAGCAGCTTTAAAATTAATTGATCCAAGTGAAAAATTTTTTAAAATGAAATTTTATAGAGATTCTTGTATAAATATTAAAGATAGAATATTCATAAAAGATTTAAGAATTATTGAAAATTATGATATTAAAAATATTATTTTAGTGGATAATTCTCTCTATTCTTTTTTAAATAATTTAGAAAATGGAGTTTTAGTTAATTCTTTCTTTTATGATGGAAATGATAAACAATTAATTTTTGCTAAAAATTATATTTTAAATTGTCTTTTACATTGTGACGATGTTAGAAATGTAAATGAAGATACTTATAAATTTACTAAACAATTAAATTATTATAAACATTTATATATGAATGATAATAAAAGTTTCCATAGAAAAAATCATTCTAATTAAATAAAAAATATAAATAAATAATAAAAATTTATTAGATAAATCTTTATTAATTTTTAATAAAAATTAATTTTTTATCAAAATCAAAAAAAAAAAAAATTTTTTTCCCATAAAACTGATAAAAAGAAAAATTATAAAAAATGTCAAATCAAAAAGAACCAATGATAAATCAACCTCAAAATCCAAATATTCAAATACCTCAAATGAATCCAATGATAATTCAAAATGAAGAGCAATCTTATAATGAACAAATAAAAGAATTTTTAAGAACATCTCCATTAGCTGTAACAATAATTATAAATTCAAATATATTTTTCATAAGTATGAATCTTTTTTCTTCATTTACAGGATTAATTGCAATTTTAATTAGATCATTCTTTGTATTTTTCTTTTGGTCTCCTCTTGGAAAAAAAATTGAAAATTCTTCAGGAACTGCAAGATATATTTTATTATTTTCCATAAATAATCTTGCTTATATTATTCCATATATTTTTATATTTAATCATTTTCATGCTTTATCAGAATGTATTTATAATTTTGCTCTTTTCGAAACCTTATTAATTGCTATCAGTAATAAGGATAAACATATTCTTGTAATTAATAAAAAAATCCCCTGTAAATATATTATTTATGGAATTCCTTTTATTTCTTTATTTTTACTTCATCATACTTTTCAAATGGTTTTTGCTGTTATTTATGCTTGTTTATATAATAAATATTTTGCTCAAAAACTTAACTTCAGTGATGAATATATTATGAATTTAGAAAATAATTGCTTTTTCAAAAAACTTGTGACAAATAGAAGATATGTTAAAATAGCTAATCAATATATTCCTGCAAATAATCAAAATCCTCAAATTAATAATAATAATGTTTTTATTAATTATCCTATACAACCTCAACCAGTTAATATTCCAAATAATAATAATATACCTGCAAATAATATTAATAATGTTAATCAATTAAATAATAATCAAGTTATTAATCAAAATATAAAAAATGAAAATCAAGAAAATGAATATCCTTATATTCAAAATAAACCAAATCCTTCTGATGTAAATCAAGAAAATGAATATCCTTTTATTCAAAATAAACCAAATCCTTCTGATGTAAATCAAGAAAATGAATATCCTTTTATTCAAAATAAACCAAATCCTCCCTCTGGAAATAATAAATCTAAATTTATAACTCCTGGTGTTATGGATATTAATTATACTCCTCAATAAATTCTTTTAAATAAATCATTTATAAAATAAAAAAAATTAAGAATAGTTAAAAACTTTTATTTTTTTTAAATTTATTTTTTTTTAAAATTATATAATATTTTTATAAATCATATTTAAATTGATTTAATTATTTATTGAAATCTAAAAAAATCTTATAATATAATTTTAAAATTCAGATTTAATTATAATTAATTGAAATCAATAATTTATATTAATGTCATTTAAATTAGATATAAAATTAATATATATAAAATATTAAAATGAAAAAAGTTTTAGTAGGTTATATATTAATTCCAAAAGAAGAAAGATTAAAATCATCGTTTAATAAAAAAAATATATTAAACAATAGTTCATTTTTTCAAACTGTTCAAAAAGAAAAAATAAAATCTTTTACATCAAGAATAAAGTCCAACTCTTATTATAAATTAAATAATAATTATTCTTTTTTTTTAAGAAAAAAAGATAATAATATTAATAAATTACCAAAATTAAAAAAAACAACATCAATGAAATTGTTCAACATAAAAAAAAGAAATTACGATTTTGATGATGATTTTTTTATAGAATCAGAGCAAGATATTTTTGAAACAAAAGATTTAAGTTCTCAATTATCTAAATCATTAATTCAAAATTCTATTTTACAATATAAATTATATTCTAAATTAAGGAATAAATATAATTTTTTTGAAGACAAAAATAAAATTAATAAATATAATTATTGTAAAGGAATTTTATTTAAAATAAATCAAAAATTTCAAAATTCAATATTAAAAAAATTTGAATATCAAAACAAAGGATTAACAGATTATAAAAGAAAATTTATATTAAAAAGTAATGATTGTGATTAAATATAATAATATTATTTTTATATTTATTAAGTATAATCATTTAAAATAATTCTATATAAAAATAATTATAAATTATCATTTTTAAAAAATTATAAATAACTAAAATATTTTCTTCAAAAATAATTATTCATAATAATTTTTTACATTATATTGATTTGAATTATAAGAATTAGAATTTGCAACATTTGCTTTGTAAAAAACATTATTATTATCTTGTTTTAAATTATTGGTATAAATATTTATATTATTTATCATTTCAAAACAATTTTTATTGTTAAAATTATTTTTATAGATATTTTTACTAGAATTTTTCTTTTTTAATTTACTTTCATTTGTATTATTCATTAAAATTTCTTTAAAAATAGCAGAATGTTTTTTTTTTAATAATTTTGTAGAATTTTCTAAAGATTTATGTCTATTATGATGTTTTTTCTTTTGATTAGAATTACTTATATTAGTATCATTTACATATATCTTTGATAAAAAATCACAATTATTTTTATTTGATAAAAAGAAATTCTCATTATGGGTTTTATCTTTTTTTATATTATCATAATTTAAAATGTGATTATTATTTTTTTTACGGGAAATATTTTTATTTGAAAATTTATCTTTTAAATATTTTTCTATTTTATCCATTGATGAAGATGCACTAAAAGAAGAAGAAGAATTTTTTCTATTAGATTGACTTGAATTTTTTATTGAATGTATATTATTAACATTTTTTTCTTCTCTATAACTTGTTAATGATGAATTTCCTTTTAATGAATTCAAAAAATTTGGATTACTATGATTATGTAAACTTATATTTCCTGAATTTGAATTTTTTTTATTTTTTTCTTCTAAAACTTGTATTCTTTGATTTAATAATTTTATTTCCTTTTTAAATTTATTTTCTTTTTCTAAAATTTCTTTTTCTTTTTTTATTAATAAATTTTTTAGTTTTTTTTCACAATTCGATAAATTTAAATTTTGTTCTTCATATTTTTTTAAAATTAAAAGTGTATTCTTTAATTCTAATTTTAATTCATTTATTTCTTCTTCATCTTTTTCTTTTTTATTATTTTCTTTATTATCTTTTTTTTTAGATTTATAATATGAAATTTCATTATCTTCATCACTAGAAATTTCTTCTGATAATTTTTTTCTTTTTTTATTTAAATTTAATTTATTTAATAATATTTCATTTTCTTTTTCTAAATCTTCAATTTCACTTTGTAAATTTTCACAAAATATTTTTAATTGTTGTTCAATTTTAATATGTCCTCTAATATCATTTTCATATTTTATTAATATAGTTTCATATTCTTGAGGTTTATTATTTATTTTTTGTTCATTATAATCATTTATTTTTTCTTCAACTAACATTTCTATGACTGTATCTAATGATGATTTTATATAATTTATTAATATTATTGGATCTGTATTTTTTAACTTTTCTTTTTCTAAATTTTCAGAATTTGAAGATTGAGATATCTATAATATTTATATAAATTTATTTTTTTTTTTACTTCTGAATCTTTCCTTGGTTTTAAATTTAAATATAAATCAATCAATTCATTTTGAATTTTTATTTCTTTTTCTTTATTCATTTTTCTAATTTAATTTAAATTTTTCAAAATATTATTTTTAAAGGAAAAGAAAATGATAAATAGCAAAAATATTATATTTTAAAAAATGATAAAAACAGGAATTTTTTTATTTTTAATAAACATAATAAAGAATCAAATAATATTTGAAATAAATTTTCGTCCATTTAAACATATAATTCAATCATATCCAACTTTAGATAATATAACATATTTAAATCCAACAATTCATTTTTCTTTAGGAACACCAAAACAATATTTTGAAATTAGTTTAGACACAATGTCTTCTCAATCATGGTTTATTGGAAATGAAATGAAAAATTATTTTAATCATACTTTTAATTATAATTCTTCTTCAACAAATATAAAAATTCAATCTATTAATTCTATTTTATTTGAAGGTTTTTTTTTATTAGGTAATTTTATGAAAGATATTCCTAGTCCTATAAATGATAATAATAATAAAGATTATAACAATAATTTCAATAAATTTCCTTTTACTATTATTACTGAATCTGATTTATATTCTAAAATTAATTTTAAAGATGGTAATATTGGAATTTTAAAAAATATACCTGAAAATAATAAAAGAGGAAATGAAACTTTATGTTATTTAGATTATTTATATAAAAATAAAATAATAAAAAAACAAATTTTTTCAATTGAATATTATAATAATTTAAAAGGAGGAAAAATTATTTTTGATGAATATTATAAAGAAAAAGATTATGAAATAAATTATTGTTATGGTGATAATTTAAATAAAGGAATATCATGGGAATGTTTAATAAATGGAATAACTTATGAAAAAGAAAGATTAATTGGTTTAAAACATGAAAAAATGTTTTTTGATTCTTTAAATTCTTATATAATAGCACCTTATGAAAGTGGAGATTATATTTTAAAAAAAATGTTATTAGGAAATGAAAAAGAATGTTTTATTAAAAATGAAGATATATATGATTTATTTATTTGTAATATAACATTTGATTTTAAAAAAAAAATACATAATATTTATATAAATGTTGAAAATATTCATTTAATTTTATATCCAGAAGATATATTTATTAAAAATGATAATAATGAATTTTTAATTTCAACATTAATTGTTACTAAAAGAGATCCTGAAAATTGGGTTCTTGGAATTCCTGCTTTTAAAAATAAAATTTTTGTTTTTGATAGAGAAAAATATGCTATTGGTTTAGTTAAAAATAAAAGTTCTATTTATATTTTTTTTTATTTATTAACTTTCATTCTAGGAATTATTGTTTTGTTGATTATTATTTTAATCTTTAGAAGACAATATTTAATTAGAACAATGACCAAAAATACTCAAATTGACTTTAATTTAATGAATCTATTAATTAAATAATAAATATAAATATTTTTATTTAAATTTTAATTTATAATAATTCAAGCACTTTTAATAAATCTATAATATGATATATATGATAAAAAATTCTTTTTTAAATAAATTTTTGTAAATACTGAATACAATATTTAAAAAAACATTTAATCATATGTTTTTTTACTATTCAAAGAGAAATAAAAAATAATAACATCCACTCTATTACATTTATATATAATAAAAAGAATTATAAATAATCATAATCAAATTGTAATTAAACTTTAATAGGTAAACAGCAACAAAAAAGAAATTTTTTCTTTTTATCTGAATTATCAAATTTATAAATATTAGTAATTTGACTATTTTTTTGAGTTTCATTTATATTATAATTTTTATCATTTTCATTTTTATTTAAATTATTATTTTTATCATCTTTTAAACTTAACTGAATAGAATTTTTTTTTGAAAAATCAATTTTTGTTGCATTTGAAATAAAATCTCCTTGAATTGGAAATATTTTTTCTGCATTTGAATTATTCTTTATGAATTTTTTTCTTTTTTTTTCATTAATATTAGAATAAGAATAAGTTTTTGTTTTTATTAAATTTTTATTTTTTTCAAATATTTTTTCTATAGGATTTTTATTTATATAAGTTAAAAATACTTCAGGAGGATGTTCTATTAAAGTAATATTATCATTTGAAAGTTCAAAACTTTTAACTTCTTTTTCTTCAAATTTATTATTATTTTTTTCATTTGTAAAATTACTTTCTCTTTTTTTAAAACTTGAAAAACTTTTTTTTTTTTGATTTGTTTCCTCAATTGAAAATTGAATATTATTTATCATTTGTAGAGAATTTTTTTGCTCTATTTTTGTTAATAAAGAAGAATCGCTTTTTTGTGTTTTTACATTAAATAAAAAATTATTTTGTTTTTTTAATAAACTTTTTTTCATTAAATTTTTAATCTTTTTATTATTACCATTTATCGAAGTACTTATTCGATTTTCTTCTTCTTTTGTGATTTTTAAAGTTTTACTTTTTTTTCTTCTTGTAATTTTTAATGATTGTCTCATTGGTAAATTATTTTTATCTTTATTTAAATTTTCTAAAAAATTATCATAATATTCCATATCATGTTCATATAACCTTAAACTTTTTTTTTTTTGTTTATTTGAAACTAAAGATTTTTGAAGACCTAGCTCAATTTTTTTATTAAAATTTGAACTTTCAATTTTTGATTTTAAAGTTTTTTTTGAATGTAAATGCTTCATTATATTTATTTATTTTTTAATCTCTTATTTTAAAATCAAAATGATTAATATTTAATTTTTCTTTTTAAATAACTACATTTTATAATATAATACAAATAAGAATTATTTTTTAATAAATTAAATTAAATGTTTATTTTTTAATTATTTTTTTTATTAATAGTTTCTTTTTCTTTATTTAATGTCTCATCAATTGAATTTGAAATGTCTTTTCTTTGTTTAAATATATAAACTAAAGTCATCAAGCCTAAATAACCAATTAAACAACAATTTATATAATATCTTTTATTAAATTTAGTTAAATTTTTATTGTTAAAAACTTCTATATTTGCATTGTCACTGAATAAAAATAAAATATTTATTAAAAAATTAAAAATATAAAAATATGTTGAATATTCATTGAAAAAAGAAATAAGAATTACTGATAATATATATATTATTAATAAAGTCAATGATACTTTATTTAAATAATCATTAAATTCTTTATTATTAATATTATCACTAAGAAAAATAATAATTTTAAAAATGAGAGAATAAATAAAGATAGGTAAAAATATTTTTGAAAATTTGTAATTTATGAATATTTCACTCATTTAAATAAAAAATATTATAAAAAATAATAATTCATAAAAAAAAAATAAATTTAAAATTTAAATTTTTAAATGTCAAACTTCAAAACGTCAAATGATGATACTGATACTAAAAAATTTATATTATTCAAAAATGAAGTTCAAAATTATGATTCATTTAATGAAAAAATTCATAATATGTATCAAGCAGAATTAGATGAAATATTTCAAGATATTTTAATAATATCAAAAGAAGATTTTGTTTCTTTTATTAATAATGGAGTAAAAATTTTATTATCTGATATGTATTCAGAAGATATATTTAAAGATAAAACTTTAATTAAAATAAGAAGAAATTGTGAAAGTGAAATTAATGAAGAGTATAATTTACATTATGAAAAATTAAATAAAGCATATAAAACATTTGAAAGAGAAAATAAAAAGAAAAATATTTCATCAAATAATTTCCTTTCTCATTTTAGAAAACATTGTTCAAAAACAGAAAATTTTGCTTATCATAATTGTAATAATTGTAAAAGTAAATTTTATATTGTTGAAGATAATAATATTAAAAAATATGTTATTTGTATAGATTGTCAAAAAGTTTATTTAACAAATATGATATTATGTCATTGTTTAAATTGTAATATTGATTATTATTCAAGTATATTAAAAAAAGAAGAAGATGAAAATTTACTTTTAGCAACTTGGGAAAAGTATCATTGTGATAAAATTGTAAATGAAAAAATGAAATGTTTAAAATGTGACAATTATTTATATTTAAATTTAAAAAAAAATATGTTAATATGTTTAAATAAAAAATGTAATTTTTCTTCTTTACCTGAAAAAATAATTTGGTCTTGTAATGTTTGTGGAATAGAATTTAAAAGTAATATTATAGTTTATAATCCACTTCAAAATGAATATATAAAAAGAATAATAAAACAAACTTTATTTATTAAACATAAAGCTCATCCGAATAAATTACCTTGTTGTAATTTAAATATATTTTTTACTGATTTTTATCATAAAAAAGATTGCAAAGGAATTTTATATATTGGAGAATTAAATCATAAAATTATTATAGTTTGTGAAAAATGTAAAGCTTTTAATTTTTATGATAGATTTATTTGGACTTGTCCTAAATGTGGTGTAAGATTTAGAGATAAAAAAGTTTTAAGAAATGAAAATGAAATTAAAAAAGGTTTTGATAATAATAATAATTTAAAATCAGTTAAACCAAAAAGTTTATTTGATGTTTTAATGGAAAGAAAAAAAAATATGAAAGAAGAAATTGAAAGAATTAGAAAAGAAGAAGAATATTGTAATAAAGAAAATGATATTAATAATAATAATATTGAATCAATTATTAATGATAGGGAAATCGATGATGAAGAAGAAGAGATTAAAAATAATAAAGAAAATAGAAATAATATTTTTAATAAATTAAATAAGAAAAAAGAAAAAGAAAAAAAAAAAAATTTATTACCAATAAAAGAAGTAAATGAATCATTTAAAAAAAATAAAAATAATACAAATTCTTCTTCAGAAATTGAAAATAAATCTCAAAATAATTCAATTAATAATAATAATAATATAATATCATTATCAAAAGATCCAGTTCAAGAAGAGAAAATAAAAAAAGAAATAAATTTAATATTATCAAAATCAAAAATTCCAAAATTTAAAATTGAAGAATTTACTTTATATGGACAATTAGGAGAAGGTTCATATGGAATAATTTATCAAGCAATAAATAATAAAACAAAGAAAAAATATGCATTAAAAAAGATAATAGCAAAGAATTTAGATGAAATTCAATCATTTGAAAATGAATTTAAATTAGTATATGAATGTAACCATAATAATATAATGAAAATATATGGTATTGCAATATGTAATTTAGATGCTACAACATTTGCATTATATGTTTTAATGGAAATAGCACTTTTTGATTGGGATGAAGAAATAAAAAAACATGTAAATGAAAGGAAAAATTATAAAGAAGAAGAATTAATTTTAATTTTAAAACAATTAGTTTCTGCATTATTATTTATGCAAAAAAATTTAAAAGTTGCTCATAGAGATATTAAACCACAAAATATATTAGTTTTTCCTAATAATATATATAAAATTGCGGATTTTGGTGAAGCTAAAGAAATAAAAATTTCTAAACAATTAAATACTTTAAGAGGAACTGAATTATATATGAGTCCTTTATTATATAATGGATTAAAAAAAGATAAAGATGATGTTAATCATAATCCTTATAAAAGCGATGTTTTTTCTTTAGGTTTTTGTTTTATGTATGCTGCAGCTTTAAATTTTAATATTATTTATGATGTTAGAGATGTTGATGATATGGAAAAAATTGAACAAATTTTAATTAGATATTTAAAAAATAAATATACTGAGAAATTCATTAAAGTTCTTGTTTTAATGATGGAAACTAATGAAAATAAAAGAGTAGATTTTATTAAGTTAAATGAATATATTAAAAATAATTTTACTGATGAAGATTATTAAATTAACTACTATTATAATAATAATAAAATGAAAATTTTGGAGAGAAAGATAATTTTTTGTTTTAAAAAGAAAATAAAAAATAATTATAAATTTAAATTATTTTTTTTAATGTATAATATATAATATTCTTGCAAAATGATATTTTAATAGTTTTCATTCATTTAAAATAATTTTGGAAATAATTAATAAAGATTTTCATTTCATTATTTTCCAAAATTAATTATGATAAAGATTTTAATATAAGATGAAATTATATATGAAAAATAATTTAAAATCTTTTTTTTAATTAATTTCTATGACTTCTAAATATTATATATATTTTATATATTTAATTTTATTTTTTTAAATTTTATTAAACAAAGGGAAAATTGAATTAATATATAATAAATAATAATATAGTTTTAGAAAAAAAATGTCTAAGAATAATAAAAAAAAAAAAGAAGAAATTAAAGATTTTAATATATCAACAATAAGTTTTTATAAACCGGTTGGATTTGAAAATTCTTTTTATGAAAATAATTGTTTTGTAAGTGTAATTTTCCATGCATTATTTCATTTTAAATTACTAAAAGATAATCTTATAACTACAGAAATAACAAAAACAACTCCTAAAATTATAGAAGAAATAATAAATTTATTAAAATCATATCAAAAAATAAATAAAAATGAAAAAGATTTAGATAAATTAATTTTAAATCCAGCAATTTTTAGAAATGAATTATCTAAAGTTTCAGAAGGTAAAATTCAATTTAAAGAAAAAGAACAAGGAGATCCAATAGAATTATTAAATTTTTTATTTAATTGTTTACATAATTATATGATTAAAAATAAAGATTTAAATAAAATTTCAAATTCAAAATGTGAAAATAAAAATTGTTTAATTCATAAATTATTTTATATTAATGTAACGGAAGTTTCAAAATGTAATTATTGTAAAAATGAAACAAACTTAAAATATGATTATAATTATTTTATGCAATTAATTAATGTAGATTCAATTTTACAAAATATAACAAATTCAAAAAAATTTGAAGATTTAAAAGGAAAATTATTCAATTATTCAAAAATATTCACAACTCAATCAAATAAATGTGAAAAATGTAATAAAGAAAAGATTGAAAATAGAATTAAATGTGATTCAATTGGAAAATATTTTATAATAAATTTAGGTTTTGATGGTAATTTTTCTAAAATGGAAGATTTATGTTATTTATATTTCATGATTTCAAGAGAATTTAATGTAAAAGAATTATATGATTATAAATTTGATTATAAATTATATTTTATGGGTTTAATTATTTATTGGTCTAATCATTATATTTGTTTATTTTTTTCTCCTAATCTTGGAAAATTTGTAATGTATGATGATAAAATAATATCATATTTTACTTCTTGGAAAGAATTAATTGAAAATTTAATATTAAATAAATATCAACCTGTTGCTTTAATTTATGGTGAATATGAGGAAAATAAATTACAAAAATTAATTAATTTTGATTTAAATGAAAGTTTTTATAATGATATTTTAGCTATAGTTAAAGTTAAGGACAAGGATAAAAATGTTGATTTACCTCAAATAATTACAGAAAATGAATGGATATGTCAAATTTGTACTTGTATTAATAATTTAAAAAATGATACTTGTAGTGCTTGTGGTAATGTTAATCAAACTATAACTGAAATGAATGAAATTAAATATAATGAATTAAAATGTACAGATAGGAATTTATTATCTAAAAGTGATATTGAATTTATTCAAAATTATGAAAATAAAAATATGAATATTGAAGATATTCTTCAAAAATGGGTTTGTAGTTATTGTGGGTGTAAAACTAATATAATTATTGATGATATATGTAAAATGTGTGGAAAGAAAAAAGTTATTTCCCATCAAGAACAGAATAATGAAACTAATATTCATATTAAAAAAAAGAAAAATGATATTAATAATAATAATAATAATAATAATAATAATAATAATAATAATAATAATAATAATAATAATAATAATAATAAT
>JAJJKW010000492.1:0-22864 GCA_023805745.1 Isotricha sp. YL-2021b | reverse complement strand
AGTTTTCAATGGGATATTGCCGTTACTCGTATAGGTCAACTCGCATCAGAAATGCGACTATCAACAGGTGGCCAGTCCGTTGGTGGCAGCAATGGTAATGCTGACGAACTAACCAATTGGGATGGTACTAAGAAACGAGGATTGGGTATATAGAACCATCATTACAATTATCCAATATTGCCTATCGATAACCTAAATAATTCCTTTCTTTCTAAGGTAAGAGAAAATGCTCTGAAGCAAAAGACTGACAGCATAGCTGGAGCAGAACGCGAGAAGTTGGAGCGGTTTTGATGATTATGAAAAAGGGATGTACCTCAAAAAAGGTACATCCCTCCGGCCGATTTAGCCTTTGATTATCTACTTGATGTACACGTACATCGTTCTTATATCATTTACGAGTGACCAGTAATCCTAAAAATCAAGAGGCATTCCAATTGAAAACTTAATTACTATTGCCACTGTGTTTATAAATGATACTATAAACTTTGCAGAGTCCTCAAAGCTCTGCCCTTTCGCGTTATTTGCTAGTTGGGCAAATTTTTGCCCAATCTAGCATGTAAAACCGTTTTTTTCCATTTTATTATTATTTAAATTCTACATGTTGCCACAGCCTTTTCGTGGTCTTATCTGAGCCTTTATGACTATCCACCCTTCCACCCAGCTCTTGCAATCTCATATCGGCTCTTATTATGCGAAGTTCCTTTTATCGTAAATCCGATAGTTTAATTACACTGCAAAGGTATACAAGAAAAACCAAATAATGGCCTCCTTGACAGAAAAAACGCCTTTGTACGGTTAAATTTGATTTAAATTACACCTTATTATATATAAATAAGGATTTATTTTTGTACCTTTGCAGATGTTCCCACGCAGATGCTTTGCCTTAGGGTGGAGCGGATGGGATGGGGATGACATGATGGACATAGGCGTTTTCTGACGCCTTGGTTTTGACGGCTTGAGAATCTCGCAAATTCAAAAACTGTTCGTTAAAAACAAGGCAACGGGGACGCCCCTTAGGGTGTTTATAGACAGCAAGTAATGTTTCCGTATAGCAGCATGTCTGCTAATGTGGACTGCATGAAAGCTTTTCCTATATTCATTCTGCGTGGGGCTTTCTGCGTTGCTCGTTTCTACGAACAGGGCAATGCGAGAGCCTTCAGGCCGTGGAACGGGCAACAGGACTGGCTCCACGTTTTTTATGTCCACAAGTGTAGAACAGATTACTAACCCGCAGCCTTCAGGGAGCCTGGCCGCACATTGACAGAATGGTGGTGACAGGCAATAGTACCAGCATACAACACATCGTTGAGTACCTAAAGCAAGCGACTCGTAATCGCTTGGTGTTTTGCCATGAGCCTATTGAAGGATTGACTTTCGTCGATTTGGGGAAAGCCTTGGCGACTTCATTAACCGGTGAAAACCTGCATTCACCCACGATAGCGTACACGGCAGAAGATGTTTTGGCAGAAATACTATCTTCTCCTCAAAACGATTCTCAGATTGGCAACTATGTGGCTTTAGAAAACATCGGCATCTTGTTTGAGCCTGAGTTGGAATTCAATCTGAAGTCCATTTTTGAGAATGCCTCTACTAACAGGACCATTGTTGTTTGCTCCGATGGAACTATTTTGTCAGATAAGTTTTACTTTTTCCAACCAGGTGATGGCGTGTTTATCGACTTGGGTGGATTGTCTTATATGGAAATCTAAAAACAAACTATATGAAATATCGGGACCTAATACATTTTAAGCCAATCACCGAGGTTGTTCGCTTTGGTGATTTGCGTGACGAAAAGAAACGTCAGCAGTTTGTAGAAACATTTGTGTTTTCTGAGCAATACAGGAAAAGCTATATACCATTGATTTGTAGCAATCTTGATTTTACAGAAACCGAGATTATTGTCAATGGTAGGCATGAGCCAAAGGAATTCTTCGGTTTGCAGATTGTAGGTAGCTATGGTACTGGTAAATCTCACCTGATGTCGCTCTTCTCGTTGATAGCTGAGGATGAGACATATCTACAATATGTCACCGATGAACAAGCAAAGAGCGAACTGGCAAAGATAGCAGGGAAATACAAGGTGCTTCGCTTTGAGATAAATTCAGAGAAAGAGTTGTGGGGCATCATCTGTTATCAGATAGACAAATTCCTGTCAAACATAGGCGTAGATTACTCGCTGACAAATGACACTTCGTTTGAAAACAACGATGTGAAGTTGCAGAAGATGATGGCTGCTTTTGAAGAGAAGTATCCTGATAAGGGCCTTTTGTTAGTCATCGACGAGATGTTGGCTTATTTGAAAGGTCGTAGTGGAGCAGACAAGCTGAACCGAGACCTGCAGGTGCTTCAGGCCCTGGCTCAGATTTCCAATCAGACAAAGTTCCGCATCGCCTTTGGTGTTCAGGAGTTAATCTACAATGCTACAGAGTTTCAGTTTGCACGTGAGATGCTGCTCCATGTTAACGACAGATACCGTCCTTTGACCATCACTAAGGAGGATGTGAAGTATATCGCTCAGAAACGTATGCTGAACAAGGATGATCAGCAACGTCAGCTGATACATGACCATTTGGAGAAATTCACGAAGTTTTTCTCTCACATGCATGGCCATATCGATGATTACGTAACCCTGTTTCCTGTTCATCCCGCATATTTTGAGAACTTTGAATTGATTAAGGCAGGCAAGAGTCAGCGTGAGATTATGAAGACGCTCTCTGCAAAGTTCAACGAAATAATAGACAATGACATTCCAGATGACCAGCCTGGCCTTATCTGCTATGACAGCTACTGGGAATACATGGATGGCAATGCTACGCTAAAGACTGACCCTGACGTGGCCCGTGTCTCGGAAATCATGCAGACCATCAATAGCAAGATAACCGACAACTTCACAGGAGGACGTCGCAATCGTGCACCTTTGGCTCGCCGTATTGCTAATGCTTGTGCAGTAAAGATTCTGCAGCAAGACCTATCTAAAACCAATGGTGCCACAGCGGAGACATTGACTAACGATCTCTGTTATGTTAATCCCATGTATGATAGCTTCGATGAACTCCAAATGTTCGTAGAAAGTGTTGCACATAATATTCAAGAGTTTACTGCTGGCCAGTATTTTTTCAAGAATAAGGACAACGGCGAATATCATCTATGCGTAGAGGGCGGTATCAACTATGAAGAACTGGTCAATATCTATGCGTCAAACATGCCAGATGGCACTAAGGATGAATATTTCTTCCAGTTCCTTCAGGAAGCACTTACTTTGGGGGATGAAGTGTATCGAAGTTCGTTTAAGATATGGCCTTATGCCATCAACTGGAAATCACATAATGTTACTCGTGATGGTTATATCTTCATGGGCTATGACAATGAACGTCCTACCACGCAGCCAGAACAACATTTCTATATCTATTTCCCACCCATCTTTGACACAACGGGAAAGCATTTCAGTGACAGAGCCGATGAAGTGTATTTCTTAATGGACGATTTGAGTGAGACTATCCGCGAATTGATCGCTCTATATGGCAGTGCCATTGCTTTGGGTAATAATGCTGACAGCGCACAGAAGGAGTTTTATGTTTCGCTTCGTAAGAAGTATTTTGAAAAACTACGTGATCTCTTTGACCAGGAATTCTACGCAAAGACAATGGTTCAGTATTGCGGACAGACCAAGCCTTTGTCTTCGTTCCCTGTTCAGCAGGCAAACTCAAAAGAGGATGCTGTAGGTAGAGTAGCTTCTGAGGTATTTGAAAGTCATTTCTCAGAAGAAAATCCTGACTATCCTAAGTTCATTCTTTATCCCGAACCAACCACAAAAGATAATATTGACAGACGTATCAAGGCCGCAAAGGCTAAAATCATCAGACCAAACGATTCCAACCGTGAAGGTGAGCATCTACTTTCAGGTCTTGGGTTGTGGGATGCCGGTCTGACTCACGATGCATCGCCATACGCCAATAGCTTGCTGAACATTCTTCAGCAGAAAGGCGAAGGTCAGGTAGTCAACCGTGAGGAAATACTTCATTTGTTCTGGAGAGGCAGCGACCTACATCTAAGCAACGACTTCCAGATAGAGGATTGCTACGAGTTCATTGTGATGTCGGCATTGGTGGCAATGGGCGAAATCGAACTTGTGATGGGTAGCGGAAAGGTGATAACTGCGGCTAACATCAGTGAGATAGAGGGTGCAACACATCGCGATTACATTACCTTCAGATGCATTCGCAATCCGAAAGGTTACAACTTTGCTTCCCTAAAGGTACTATTTATGGGAATTGTTGGCAGAGACCTCAGTCAGCAGTTAGACAATCCTTCGACGATACCAACACTGATGGAAAAAGCCAGAGGCATTGCTGAGAGAGCAGCCAAGATGGAAACAAGGCTGTTTGGTGGTATTAGCATGATGGGCATCGAGATTATTTCTGATACAGAAAGCTCACAAAAGCGTAATCGTATGTCTGCACTGAAAGGATTGTGCGACCAACTTCAGACTTATTCGTCTAAGGCTCGAATCAAGAATTTGCCTGATACATGGACTGCTGACTCACTGAAGCGAACACTGGAAACTATCAAAGAGCTGGATAATCTGGAGAAATTGTTCCTTCGCATCAATGAGTTCAAGGAGTCTGTTACTTATCTTGATCAGGCTATACCATACGCCAGTGACGATATAGCCCAGCAAATGCGACAATTAAAAGACAGACTTCCTGATGTGCTCATGAGCAGTGACGAGCGAAAAGGGGTTGAATTTACGAATGAGTTTAAGTCGCTTCGTGACCGATATGTTCAATATTATCTGGATGCATACCGCCGCTCACATATCAATGAGTCGCAGTTGCAACAGAAGATGCGCATTATGAGCAGTTCTGAATATGCCATCAGTCAAATGGTATGCGATGCACCGTTTGTCCTCTCTACTCGTTTTGACGAATGGGAACGCCACATGAAGTTGTTAGAGATGGCTAACCCACAGGTGACTATCGATGCAATACGTCGCGTGCCGTTCCATGGGTTTAACCCAAGGGATGCACAAGTTCTTCCTGACATTAACCAATTGGCAGATGACATTAAGGATATATATGCATCCTACGTTACTGGTTTCCGCGAAATTATTGATGACCCGTCAATAGCCAGCAGTATTGATGTTCTTGACCCAGAACAGCAGAGCATTGTTAAGCGATTCAAGGATGGGCAGATTGAGTTGGATGCCATGTATGCTCCACAATTGAAGAGCATCATCAGCAGCATGTATCATGGTTTGACGGCTGTCGAAATAACACAGTCAGACTTGGTAAACTGTTTCTCTCGCGCCATGTCTGTAGAAGATGCAAAAGCAGCCTTCAATCAGCTCATTACCCGATTGTCAGCAGGCAAAGCGAATCCACGAATCATTGTTAAACTTGCAAAATAAAGCAGTAATATGAAAGAAAAAGAAGGAGTCCTCTTCAGTGCCGAAGAGATGAACAGTATAGAAAAAAGCAATCTCTGGAACCAACAACAAGGCCCAGTAAAGTGCTTGGGCATGGAGTTTGAGAACGACGAATCACGTCGTGCTTATTTCCGTGAAGAGCTAAGGAAGAAACTTCCTGAGCTACGGAAGATAGAAGGATTTCCTATCGGAGAGGATGATGACATCATCAACCTCTCTGATCCTCCATATTATACTGCTTGCCCTAATCCTTGGCTCAATGATTTTATTGCTGAGTGGGAGAAAGAAAAGGTGCAGTTGGAGAGGGAAGGAAAACGAAAGGCTGACTTCGATGTGAAAGAGCCGTATGCTAGTGATGTAAGTGAGGGGAAAAACAATCCTGTTTATAACGCACATACATATCATACTAAGGTTCCGCATCCCGCTATTATGCGCTACATTCTGCACTATACTCAACCTGGTGATATTGTATATGATGGATTTGCTGGTACAGGTATGGTTGGTGTCGCAGCATCTCACTGCGGCAATCCAGAACCTTCTCTAAAACAAAAAATCAGTGCAGAATCAAAGAATCAATTACAGTGGGGACTACGTCATGCGATATGCGGAGATTTAAGTCCTTTTGCTAGTTTTATCTCATATATCTATAATACTCCAACATCTCCTAAACTATTTGAAATAGAAGCAAATAAGATAATTGATGAGGTCGAGGAAGAGTTGGGGTGGATGTATGAAACACGACACACGAATGGTAATAAAGGTATTATTTCATTTGTTGTGTGGTCAGATGTTTTTCTATGTCCTAGTTGTGGAAAAGAAATTGTTTACTATAACGAAGGAGTCAATGATGAAGAGAAAACTATCAATGAAAGTTTTCCTTGTCCTCACTGTGGCATAACTCTTAGTAAGAAAAACTTACAACGTTGTAAAGAAACAATATATGACAATGCTATAAAAAAAACTATTGTTCACACGAAGTCAGTACCCGTCCTAATTAAATATCGTACAAGTGACGGAAAAAGATATGAGAAGAAACCTGACGACTTTGATTTGGAACTTATCAAAAGAATCTCCAAAATGGAAATACCTTATTGGTATCCAACCAACAAGATGATGAATAAGGATGGCAGATGGGGAGAACAATGGCGTACTTTTCATGAAGGTTTGAACAATGTTCATCATTTCTTTACCCATAGAAACCTTTATATTGCTTCGGCTATATATCAAAAAACTATCGGCAGAGGAGTTCTTAATTCAATGATGACATCTTATTTGAGTAATATAGGTTCTAAGATGGCACGTTATAAGATGGGGAAATCTGGTAATGTTAATATGCCAGGAACCTTATATGTCGCATCCGCCACGGCAGAACAAAATATCTTTCAAGGTTATAGGGGTAAGATAAGTGATTTGGCAAAGGCATATAGCCGAAACAACTCTGGTCTTGTAAATGTCGCATCTGCTTCAAATAGCCTGATAGCAGACAACTCTATCGACTATATTTTTACCGATCCACCATTTGGTGATAACATAATGTATTCGGAACTCAATTTTATACAAGAAAGTTGGCTAAAAGTACAAACACATAATACGGAAGAGGCAATTATAAGTAATTTCTACCATAAAGGACTAAATGAATATTATACTCTTATGTTCCATTGTTTTAGAGATTATTATCGAGTTCTAAAACCGGGGAAATGGATTACCATTGAATTCTCTAATACAAGGGCTTCTGTATGGAATGCTATTCAAAGAGCCTTGCAAAACGCGGGGTTTATAGTTGCTAATGTATCATCCATTGATAAGAAGCAAGCTTCGTATAATGCTGTTACATCAACGACAGCTGTTAAACAAGACTTAGTATTAAGTTGTTATAAGCCATCAATCAACTTTTTAGAGAAAATTGCTTCAATGAATGGTAGCAAGGAAAATGTTTGGGATTTTGTTACTGAACATCTTGTTCATCTTCCTGTTCATCTTGAACGTGGAAATGCCACCACCTCTGTTGTTGAACGTAGTCCGAAGATTCTCTATGATCGTTTAATTTCCTACTATGTGCAACATGGCTATCAGATTCCAATGGATGCTCAGGAATTCCAAGCAGGGCTTCGTGATCGTTTTATAGAACGCGATGGCATGTACTTCACCGCTCCACAGGCCGCAGAATATGAAGAGAAACGCAAGAATACCAGTGAATTCGTACCAATGGGTCTTATCGTGAGTGATGAAGCCAATGGCATCGAATGGCTAAAGCTACAACTGAAAGAACCGAAGACTTATCAGGAAATCTCTCCAGATTGGATGCAAGCAGTAAATGGCTTGCGTAAAGGTGATGTGCTACCTGAACTGAAAGTTATATTGGAGGAAAATTTCATTGAGGACGAAACAGGTCATTGGCATGTGCCTGATTTGGAGAAGCAGATAGACTTGGAGAAGCTGAAGCACAAGAGTCTGATGAAGGAGTTCAACCTTTACAAGGAGATGGCACAAAAGCCAAGAGCCCGCATCAAGGAAGTGCGTGTTGAAGCGTTACGAGAAGGCTTCAAGCAGTGTTTCAAAGATAAAGATTTTGCAACCATCCTTCTGCTTGGTGATAAGATTCCGCAGAACATCCTCACAGAAGACGAACAGTTGCTGCAGTATTACGACATTGCCCAGATGAGAGCATAACCCATGAGATATAGAGGCAAGGACATAGAGATAGTTGGCGAAAAGCAAGTCTTCGGGCGAAGAACTGCTTGGGTGCGTTTGGTGGAAGACAATAGTTTCCAGCAAGTGCTGTGGGATGATATTGACTTCGAAGAAGAACGTCGTCAAGATATATCTCACATTCGCTATATTGCCCTTGCTACTCGTATCAAAGAAGAGATTGCTCAAAAGCGTCTGCTGGCACCATACGAAAGTAGTCTGTTGCCTTTACCACATCAGTTACTCATTTTAGAGAAACTGATGAAAGCACCTCAGACTCGTTTCCTTTTGGCAGACGAGGTGGGTATGGGTAAAACTATCGAGGCGGGGTTGGCTCTGAAAGAATTGAAACTGAGAGGTGAGATTAAGCGGACGCTGCTGATAGTGCCTAAATCAGCTATGCTTCAGTGGCAAAGCGAAATGAACCAGCACTTCAAAGAACAGTTCCAGATATACGACTCACAGTTGATTGGTTCGCTTGCCAGTATGTTCTCGCAAATAGATGCTGAAGAGGAATTGAACTTTTGGAGGCAGCACAATCAAATCATCGTTTCCACTGATGCCCTGAAACCATTGGAACATCGCCAAGGATGGAGCCAGGAAAAGATAGACAATTACAACAAATATCGTATAGAAGCCGTAGTCAATGCTGATTTCGATTTGGTAATCATTGACGAGGCACACAAAATGGGTGGCTCCACAGCTCAAGTTGGCAGATACCAATTGGCAGAGACTCTTAGCAATGCAGTTCCACGAATGCTATTGCTGTCAGCAACACCACATCGAGGGAAGAGTGATCACTTCCGACGGGTTCTTCAGTTGCTCGATGCTGATGCTTTTGCTGGGGAAGGAATGCCGAGCATTAAGGAGATTGAGCCTTTTGTAATGCGTTCAGAAAAGCGATATGCTGTTGATTACAATGGAGAGAAACTATTCAATGAGCGCCACACTATCAAACTGGCCGTTCCACTTGATGAAGAGAAACACCATCTACAAAGGTTGCTCTATGAACACCTGACGGATTATGTTCGAACTTCGTTTAACAAAGCCAAGCAAAATCGTAATACAGCTTTGGCATTGGTGATGACTATGTTCCAGAAAATTGCTGGTAGTAGTACTGCCGCCATCGTTACAGCGCTTGAAACACGTCTATATCGTTTACAGAATGGACTGGATGAATCAGTAGAAGAATACAATCCTGAATTCGACAATACCGATTTTGACGATTTCCAGCCTTCGTCTTTCTCTGTGCAGAATACGTACGATGATAGAAGTGAAGAAGAGGTCTTGGCTGAATTGGTGGAAGAAGCAAAAACATGTCTGGAAAAAGAAATAGATGCAAAAGCAGAAGCACTGATTAAGACGATAGGACAGCTTAGAATGGAGCAAGGCGACCCAAAATTGAAAGTGCTTGTGTTTACAGAGTTCCGAGCCACGCAGGAGTATTTGGAGAAAACACTAACCGCCAAAGGATTTCTATGTGAAACCATCAATGGCAGTATGGAGTTAGAAATAAGACAGGGGGCGCTACGTAACTTCAAGGAACAGGCAGATGTGATGATTTCCACCGATGCTGCAGGAGAGTCGTTGAACATGCAGTTCTGTCATGTCATATTCAATTACGACCTTCCTTGGAACCCGATGGCTATAGAGCAGCGCATTGGGCGTGTGGATCGTATCGGGCAGAAGCATCCCGTATTGGCCTACAATATGCTGACTACAAATAGCATCGATGCAAAGGTGTATGGTATTATCGTTGAGAAATTGAATATTATCCTAGATCAACTTGGTATAGACAAAACATCTGATGTACTTGATTCAACCATTGAGCAGAATAAGATAAACCGTGTCTATCTTCAGTCATTGCTTGATCCTCACCGTTCAGAGTTTATCGGTGACAGTTGGCTATTCGAAATTAAGAAGAAGCTCAATGATTACAAAGCTACAGAAGGCATACTGCCAACAATAGCCAAAGAAGAGATTGACAATAAGCAGGCTGCAGAAGTGAAGTACAGTCCATTGCCTATATGGTTAGAGCAACTGATGGATATTTACACGCAGAGCAGAGGTGGAGTTGTACAGAAATCGCTGATGGGTGTATCTTCGTATAAGTTTGACGGAATGACAATCAATGCTGTATTTGATGCCGAACATGCGTTGGAGAATCCACAGGCAGAGCAAATCACGCTTCAACACAACTTGGTATGTAAGATGCTGAACAGGATTGAGAGTGAGACACTGCAGGATATTCCTATCATCCGTTCGGCTTCTGGAAAAGAAACTCCAGGATTGTTTAGTCTTTGGAAAATCTCAGCAAAGAATCCAGCTGAAAGCAAAACATCATTTGTCGCCTTGTATATGGCAGACAACGGGAAACAGTACACAGCATATGCTAATCAAATATGGAACAAACTGGTGGAGTCATCGGATACCTTTAGCTATGTAGGTAGCACTGCTACTATAGACGATAGTGAGTCAGATATGTCTTTCCTTTATGAGGTATTTCACAGAATGGAGGTTGAAATACTGGAAAACATAAAGAAAAAAGGCGATGCCCGAATGAATGCCCTTAGATACCAAAGGGTGCGGGCAGAGCGAATAGGAATAGTGAATATACGTAACAGTCGCATTAAGAAAATAGAAGCAGAACAACAGGAATGGCTTGACAATATGCGGAAGAGCCAGAGTGTTGTTCCAGATGTGAAGAATATTATAAAAGTGAGAATAGATGGATAGTCTGCTGAAACGTATCATCAAAGATATTACGCGTCCTTATCATAAGCTTAGCGTAATAACGAACCCCGATGGATTTCTCTGTCGGGAAGATACAATTAGTGCGTTTGCTACGCAGGCGAACATCTCTATTCTTTGTCTCTCTCAACTGGAACTTCGTATATGGTTTGAAACAACGTTCCGTAATTCAGAAAATCAGACGTTTGTCGTTATTCTTGAAGATACAAGCCGATTGATAGCAGACATTCGATTGGTTGCTTTTGTAACAGAGTTCAAGACGCGGGATATGATACTTACATACAACCAACAGGCTATCGACTTGAACAAGATGAACTATCAGATGATAGCCCATCTTTTTGAAACAAAATCTGTAGCGATCTTGGATTGGGATGCTACGAACAAAGCTGTTGGCGTGGCAGAATCTCTTTTTGGTGCGGATGGCGATGATATATCTGTTATCAAGGCAAATCTGATGCAGGTTGTGACGGACTGGCATAATCCGCAAAAGACGATAGAAAAAATATCAAAACAAGTGGCCAAAGCTGCCAAACAAGGCAAGTATTCGGAGATAGAGGCAGAAATAGAATTCCTCAATCTCTCTTTCCAGCGTTACATTGATGATACTTACTATCAGCAGCTGATAACGGCTGCAGGACCAAGGGTAGTCCACAAGATATTGCCCTATATTGAGAGAACGTATGGCATAGGCCAAAAGGTGGCACTCGTCGTTGTTGACGGACTGGCATATTGGCAATACCTTATCCTGAAACAATTCTTGTCAGAACAGGGAATCAATACCCAAGATAATGTATGTTATGCTTGGATGCCCAGTGTTACCCAACTGTCAAGACAAGCAATCTTCAGGGGCTATACGCCAGAAAGAGGATATAAGCAGAATCCTACGAATGAAGAAAAACTATGGAAGGATTTCTGGTATCAAAGAAACTTTGAGGATTGGCATGTAAAATACTTCCATGAAGAAATACAAGACATTCCTGCATCCGTCGAGCGACTGGCTTATGTGACAATGACGATGGATGACGATATGCACAGTGCTCATGGAATGAAACAACTTTATAGGGCAACAGAAGATTGGGCAAAGGGGTTTGTTGGAACAATTCAGAAAATACTTAATGCAGGATTTGATATTATTCTAACAGCTGACCATGGTGGCGTTCCGTCACAAGCATGGGGCAATCTCTCATCCCAAGAAAAGGCTGCACTATATGAGACGGGTAGTAGAGGACTGCGACATCTGATTTTTAATAGCCAGTCCACTATGCAGCACTTCTTAGAGTCTCATCAAGACATTATAAACGACTGGTTAATTCATGGTGATTGTGTCGTCTGGAGAAACAATAAGTGTTTCGGAAATGACAATTGTATCACACATGGTGGAAGTCACATGTTGGAACTACTGGTTCCACTAGTAACAATAAAAAGATAAAAAATGGAAGCAAAAATAGGTATAAATCAGAGAATTTCCATCGAGGCTATCGAACTGGCAGTCAAAGCTGTGCTCGAAGACCGTTATGACAACGAGTATGCAGCGGAACTGGCAAGGATGGAATATAGTGGAGAAAACAGAATCAAGAAAGCCGTTAACATCATCAACAGGCTTACGAAGAATAATATACTGATGCCGTTCCTTAAAGAAAACGAGCGCAAGGTTAAAATGGCATTAAAGAATCCTTGTGACCGAGGAATGATCTGTATTGCTTTGGTAAATGCGGCATATCCTTTCTGTTATGATGTCACAGCTTTGTTGGGTAAGTATTTTCACGCCCAGAAAGAGATAGGGTCTCCTCTCATTACTTCGAAACTTTCCGCAAAATATGGCACGAATCGTTCGTTGCCTAATGGGCTATATTGCATATTACCCATGCTTATTGAGGCAGGGTTTATGACAAGGCCACGTCCTGGCTTTTATCAAATGGCACATCTTGTTCCTCAAGCAGAGATAGCAAAGACGATTTATCAGAAATCCTTCTTGCTGAATAATCCCACACTCAATGAGGACTATCATTTTTCCAATCACTTTTATTTTGAGTTTATTTGAGGAAACTCTCTATGGTTATCTTTTGCAGCAAAATCTATCTTCGAAAGAAAGAAGAGGAGTAAGCCTCCTCTTCTTTTCTTCTTAACGCTCTTTACGAACGCCTTTAAAAGGTGTCCCATCTTGTTTGACATCCATAAACTGACCATTTTCGGCATTTCTTTTCACGTATAATCCTGTTCGTGGGTTAAATACTTGAGAACGTTGTCGAACGGCTCCTATGCGATGTCCATCTCCAGTAGGTGGATTCTTTGCCATTTTTTTCTTTTTAAGGAGGGTTTCAAACAATAAAGTTAGATTCCCTCCGTTATAAAAATACTTATAAGAGTGCCTCACAATCAGTGAGTACCGCATGAGAGAAAACTCCAAATGTCGGTAATGCATTGGAGTAAGTACGTATGGCTGTGACTATGAGTTGCTCGGGACAGGTACCAACTGCGAGCTAACTTCAAATGAACCACTTAAGCCATTACAAGAACGGCACAGAGGCGTGATGTAAACATGCTTGTCTGTGCTGTTTGCTTTTTGAACATGAGCTCCCACTAAATCAGTGCCAAAGCAACCTGTCCTTCCGCATAACGTAGCACGTTTGCCTGTCATTGCTTCCCAATAGGCTAACCAAGAACTATATCCATGTGGGGCTGTCCATCTTGAAGAACCTGTGTAATTTTTTACTAACATGGTTAATCATGATTTAATTAAACTTCTACTTCCTGTGTAGTACGGTCAGATGTTATCCTGTGAGTATCTGCAACTCAATTCGAATGCAAAGATACACAAAAAAATAGAATCTTCATTATATATATGTGTAAAATAATGTTAAACATACACGTTTTGTATATTTTGAATAGTTAAATCTAGAAGAAACAAATTAAATATTAATATTTAATATGGTTAATAATTAAAATTTAATTTTAACACTTTTTCTTTTAAAAAAATATAATTTTGGGTAATTATTTTATTTTTAAAAATACATATTTAAGTCAAATATTTATTTAAATGTTAATAAATGTAAAATTAAATGAAAATAATAGTTCAATTCAAGAAAGTAAAAAAATTTTTTTGTTCAATAAAAATATAGCATAACAATTTTAGATAATAATTCTTACTAATATATTTATGCTTCAATTAATAAATCAAAAATTCAAAATAACAGTTTTTATATTAAAAAATTTTTTATTTGATAAACAAACATTTTGAATTCTTCAAAAAGAAAATTTTCAACTAATAATTGAAAAAGATTTAATAAAATATATTCAAGAAACAAAAGAAAAATATAATTATAAAATAATAAAAATAGTTAAGAAAATTCCTTTATATTCTTATGTTTTAGATATAGATTTATTTTGATATTTTGATGAAAAATTAAAAGAAATTATAGAAATAAAATAAACTAATAAAAATAATTGATAAATCAAAACTTGGAAGAAATGATATTTTAGATTTTTGTTGGTTTAAAGAAGAAAAAATAATTTGAACTTATAATTTTTCTTTTTTATTTTTAGAAAATCATAAACAGTGGAAAGTTTATTATGAATTTTAAATCCTACCTTAAAGTTTTCTTAAAAATATAAATAAAATTTTAATTTAAATAATATTTATTAATTATTAATTGGCTCTTTGTCTAACATTTCAATCAAATTGTCCTTTTTTTTATAATTTCCAAATTGTTTACCTTTACAATATTTCAAATTTATAAAAGCAACTATTGCAAAAACAATTATAAGCATAAAATATACATTAATACTATTTAATTTTTTATTATTTACTTTACAATAATTTATAATTCCTTTTTCGGTTATCATATTATTTTGAATTTTTTTTTTGAAATTTAAATAATCAATTTCTAATAAAATATGATCATCAAAGATAAACTTAACATAATAATTTTCAATAGTATTATTGAAATTTGGATCTCTATATAAATCAAAAAAGAAATGAGAAGTAAATTCAGGATAAATAAATTCAGTTCCAAAAACATATTTCATAAAAACTTCAAAAGCTGCAAGAGTATTTGCATGACCAGCAAATAAAACATATTTTGGTTCTCCATTTTCATTATCATTTAAAGTTTCTTTTCCTGAAATTTCCATTTCTATTCTATTATCCATCCATTTTAATATTTGAGGTAATGTTTTATATAATGCAATTTTTGATAATTCAAAATTTAATTCTCTTTGAAATAATGAATAATATTGAAATTCTTTATTTAATTTATAAAATTTTCTTAAATCAATATGATATTTTTCATTTAATTCATTATTAAATCTATTATTTTCAAATCCTGTAATATATATATCTGACATTTTATTAACAAAACTAAAATCTTTAAGAAAATCAGTATTAGTTTTATTAAAAAATTTTTTTAAATTTTCTCCATAATTATCAATATATTTTTTATATAATTGTGAGAAAATTTTATCTTCTAAATTTTTTTTTTTAATTTCTTTAATTCCAGGGCAAATATTTTCTCTTAAAAATAGGTAATCTAATTCATCATTACTAATAATATCAAAAGGTAAAATATCAACATTTTTAATTAAAACATCATTTCCTAATTTATTCATCATAGCATCGATTAAATTATGTTTAAAACCAGGAGGATAAGCTTTAGTTAAATCAACATGATAATCATTATTTTTTAAATAAAATAATCCAATCATTTGCGTTTGAATTCCTTGAATAACTCTTTTTGCAGGAGTTGAAAAACAATAAATTTGACTTTGAATATATGATTCTGGTAAAAAATCTTTATAATATATTCTTGTTCTATATCCTTGAAGAAATGCTGATCTTTTTCCCATTTTTGTTAAAAGACCTGTTGATTTCCATTCTATATTAAACATATCTCTATGAAATCTTTTTGATTTTTCATTTTTAAAATCTGGACTTCTGTGACTATGACGTATGTGCTCATATAAAAAAATTGTTTTTGATAATGATAATATTATTGTTGATAAAAATAATAGAATTTTTTTCATTTTTTTTTTATTTTTTTTGGTTTTATATTTATATTCACATTTTTTATAAGTTAATTTATTGTTTATTATATTATATTATAAAAATAAAAATATTATATATCAAATTTTGATATTCTTTCTATGTAGTTATCTATATTTTTTAAAAGTTCTTGAGAACTATTTTTATATTCAATTTGTGTTACTTTTGTGTTTAAATGTTTTTTTACTTCTTCTTTAAAAAAATTTTCTTTAACAACTTTTATTGGAACTAATTTTTTATTTGTTCTAAAAACTTTAAGTGTATTACTTTCTTGAATATCTTCAAGAATAAGCATTTCAAGAACATATAAAAAATATGGTTGTTTAAAAAAACTTTCAACATAATATTCATAATTATCATCTTTAATAATATTACTTTTTTCAATTAAATTTTGTAATTCTTGATCTTTTTTTAATAAATTAATAAATTCTCCTTTATATTTTATTATATTATTTTCAGAAAGAATATTTTTTTGAAATTCAGTTTTAGGCTTTTTGTTATATTTTTTTAAAGTATCATAATTAAAAACAGATTTTTTATCTTCTAATCTTAAACTTCCATCAATAGAAATTCTTTGATTATTATCATTAATTCCTTTATAAATAACTGGAACATTAAGACTAGAATTAGAACCTTTTTTATATAAAGCACTAAAATTATTATTATTATTTATTAAACTAGAATTAGTTTTATCAGAAGTTGAATTTGAAGGAACTCTTTTTTCATTTAGAATATTATTTATATTTTTTTCATTATTATCATTTTCTTCATCTTTATTTATACTTTTTAATCTTCTTACTGCTTTTACTATTCTTGCATCTGCTTTTTCTTGATTCAAATTGTCTGTTTTCATTATATTTTTTTAATAAGAAAAATACTAAAAATAAATTAATTATGTTAAAATTTTAAGAGAAAATGGATAAAAAAAAAGAAAAAGAATTTTCAATAAAAACTCAATATTCAAGAAATAGAAATGAAAGAAATTTAATTGCTGAAATGGATACTGAAGAATATAAAAGAACAGGAGAAAGATTATTATCAATAAAAAACAATGATATAATATCAAATAAAAATTTTATTCAAGAAGATAATAATTCAAATCAAATTGAATCAATTTATAAACAACAAAGTTTTATAAGTATTTCAACAAATCAAAAAGATATAAAAAAATTAAATATTAATAATTTAACTCCAAATAATCAAATTATAAGAAATTATGAATTAGAAAGTGAAAGAGAAAAAACAACTTCAAGAAATATATTATTTAGTAATTTACCAAGTAATAGTTATAGAAATACAAATATTGATGAAGAAAATATTCCTTTAGGAATGTGTTTTATTTGTAATAAAGTAAATAAAAAATCATTATATTATTCTTCTGGAAAATGTCTTCATTTTTTTTGTAAAAAATGTGGTAAATATTATTATGAAGAAAAAATTGAAGATGGATTATTTTATTTTACTTGTCCTCTTTTTTCTTGTAAATATGAAATGTCTCTTGAAATTATTAAAAAATTAGTAAGTGAACAAATTTTTAATTCAATAGAAGAAAATAAGAAAAAATTGAATGTTAATAAATTTGATAAATTTAATATTCTAAATAATAAAGAAGAAGAAAATGAAGATAAAAATAATCATATAAAATTATATAGTGAAAAACATGTTATTGATGTTAATTCAAATGAACATTTTTATTTTTATAATAAATCAAAAAATAATTATTGTCCTAAATGTCAAGAAAATGCTTTATTTATTAAAAGTGGAAATAATTTTATTAAATGTTTAAATTGTTTATATTCAATGTGTAAATTTTGTCTTAAAGAATATAATGATTCACATTTTGATATATCATCTCCTAGTCATTGTAAAGTTTGTTTTAGAAGAAAAGATGAAAAAATTCCTCAAAATAATTGTATCATTAATTATTTAATTCAATTATTTTTAGTTATTTCAAGTTATATTTTTTTGTTTATTGGATTATTTTGTTATATTTTTAATTTTTTTCAAATATGCTTTACTTGTAATAATAAAAAATATATTCAAAATTGTTTTATTTTATTTATAATTTATTTTATGAGTTTTATTTTTATGATTATTTTTTCTCCTTTATTAATTATTTTAATACCTTATTTCCCAATTTTTAATGAAATTTTTGGATGATAATATTTAAAAAAATATTAATATTTATAAATAATAGTGAATCTTTTTTTAAATTCAAGAATAATAAATATATTATTCATTATTTTAAAAATATATAAATACAAAATATTTAGGTTAATTAATTAGTTTTAAAATTATTTGTTAAATTTTTTATTTAAAAAATTATATTTTTCCTTTTTTATTCCTTTTATAAACAATAATTTTTTCATATATTTAAAAACTTTTGAAAATATTCTAATATTAAAAGAAATATTATTTTATAAAAAAAATAATATTTAATCTAAAAGATCTAAATCATTATCAAGATCACCTTCATAATAATAATCATCAAGATAATCTTCATAATCTTCTTCATCAATTCTGTATCTTTCTTCAATGAATTTAACACCTTGTTCAAGATTTTCACAAAATTTTTCTAATTTAATAATATTATAACAAAGATCTTCATCACTTTGAATTCCACATTCATTTTTTTCATTAACAATATCTTCAATATCATTTCCATTAAATTATCAATCCAATCATCTAATGTATCTTTATCAAGTTTATTTTTCTCTTTTTTTTCTTTACTTATTGGTTGTGGTGCTATTTTCTTAATTGATTTTTTTTTTTCTTCTCTTCTTTTTTTACTTTCTTTTTTCTTTTTTTCTTTTTCTTCTCTGATTTTTTTTTTGTCTTGTTGTTTTGCATTTCTTCTCTTTTGTCTTTCTATATTTTTTAATTTTTCTCTTTCTTTTCTTTGTTGAGAAGTCATTTTCAATAATTTTTGTTTTATTTTTCTTTGTTGATGAGGGCCTATTTTATTCATCATTTTTCTTTTTATTTCTTTCTTTTTTCTTCTTTCCTGAGGAGACATTATTCTTCTTTTTTCTCTTAAAATTTTTTTTTGTCGAGGATTTTTGTTTTTTTCATCGATTTTATATACTCTGAATTCATTAAGAGAAACTCTATATCGAAATATATTTATTCTGGGCTTCGGTCTTTTTGACCTGTGTAATCTCCTTTTTCTTGTCCTTCAACTAAATCTTTTCTTGTAATTTCTATTTCTCTTTCTTCTCCTTCTCCTCTTTTTTCCTTTTCTAATACTCTTCTTTTCATTTCTGATTTTTCTTCTATTAATGGTAATGCTTCTTTTACTAATTCACATGTAACAAAAGCTATTAATAAAATCAAAATTAAAGATTTCATTTTATAATTTTTTAATTTTCGGAACTCATATATATTTTAAGTAAGATTTTTATATTTTATTGAATTAATCATTTTCCATGTAAAATAAAGTAAAAAATAAAAATTATTAAAATATCTATGAAAAAATTATTCCAATTAACGTTTATAAATTAATGAATCATTTTATTTAAATCCAATATATTATTAAATATATTATCAATTATTTTAAAATTATATAAATATAAAATATTTAGGTTAATTTAATATTTTTAAAATTATTTATTAAAATTTTTTTATTTAAATAATTAAGTTTTTTCCCTTTTCTTTCTTATATAATAATTTTTCAAATACATTTAATATTTAAAAAATTTTGAAAATATTCTAATATTAAAAGAAATATTATTTTATAAAAAAAATAATATTTAATCTAAAAGATCTAAATCATTATCAAGATCACCTTCATAATAATAATCATCAAGATAATCTTCATAATCTTCTTCATCAATTCTGTATCTTTCTTCAATGAATTTAACACCTTGTTCAAGATTTTCACAAAATTTTTCTAATTTAATAATATTATAACAAAGATCTTCATCACTTTGAATTCCACATTCATTTTTTTCATTAACAATATCTTCAATATCATTTCCATTAAATTATCAATCCAATCATCTAATGTATCTTTATCAAGTTTATTTTTCTCTTTTTTTTCTTTACTTATTGGTTGTGGTGCTATTTTCTTAATTGATTTTTTTTTTTCTTCTCTTCTTTTTTTACTTTCTTTTTTCTTTTTTTCTTTTTCTTCTCTGATTTTTTTTTTGTCTTGTTGTTTTGCATTTCTTCTCTTTTGTCTTTCTATATTTTTTAATTTTTCTCTTTCTTTTCTTTGTTGAGAAGTCATTTTCAATAATTTTTGTCTTATTTTTGTTTTTTGATAAGGGTCTATTTTATTTATCATTTTTTTTCTCTTATTCAAATTTGTTTTCTTTGTTGATGAAATATATTTCTTCTTTTTTCTCTTAAAATTTTTCTTTGTTGAGAAGTCATTTTTTTCTTACATATTATTAATTATAATTCTTTCCATTCTGAATAGATTAAGAGGAAGTATTCCTTTTTATCCCTCTTCCTCTTTTTGTTCATCTTCTTCTTCCTCTTCCTGATGTTTTTAATTTCATTTCTGATTTTTTTTCTATTAATGGTAATCCTTCTTTTACTAATTCACATGTAATAAAAGCTATTAATCAAATCAAAATTAAAGATTTCATTTTAAAATTTTTTATTTACATCTTATCTTATATATTTTTATGTATTATTTTTTTAATTTCATTTAATTAATATATTTATATAATTTTTTATTAATCATTATTTATTATAAAAAAATTAGAAAATGCTTATTTTAAAACAACCTTTTGATCTTTAAATAAAAAAATAAAATAAAAGATCAAAAAAGTTTTAAAAATAAAATATAAATATCTTTTTATATAAATATGAGAATAAATTATTATCATATTAATTAAATTTATAAAATTTTTAATAATCAATTTGAAAAAAAATATTGTTATAGTATATATTAAAATAATTCATAACCTTTATTTTAATAAAAATAAATATATATCATTTTTAACATTAACTTTTTTGTTTTAATTATATTCTATTTTTATTTATATATTATTAAATGATAAATGTTTAACAGTTTTTTAAAAATATAAAATAACTATAAAATTGAGTAATTATATATTATTAAATATTTTAAAAATAATTAGTTTAAAATTATTTATTAAAATTTTTTTATTTAAAAATTATATTTTTCCCCTTTAATTTCTTATTTCAAATCTTTTCCATTTATAAATAAATATTTAAAAAAAATTTAAAAAATATCTTTCTATTCTTAAAAAAAAAATATTTTAAAAAAAACTATTATCTAATCTAAAAGATCTAAATCATTATTAATATCACCTTCATCATAATAATCATCAAGATCATCTTGAAAATGTTCTTCATCTTGTTTATATCTTTCTTCAATGAATTTAATACCATCATCAAGATTTTCACAGAATTTTTGTAATTTAATAATTTCATAACAAAGGTCTTCAGCATTTCTCATTCCACTTTCATTTTTTTCATTAACAACATCTTGAATATCATTTTCACTTGGAGTTGGACCACTAAAACCTCCATCTGATCCTCCAGATCCTCCAGCTCCTCCTCCATTCATACCTTCTAATACTTTATCCATTAATTTTTCTATCATATCTTGTAATTTGTTTTTATCAAGTTTATTTTTCTCTTTTTTTCTTTTTTTTCTTTATCTGATAATTTCTTCTTTTTTTCCATTTCTTTTTTTTTCTTTTCTCTTCTATCTTTACTTTCTTTCTTCTTTTTCTCTTTATCTTGTTTTCTTTTATTCTTTTCAGCTTGTTTTTCATTTCTTCTTTGTTGTCTTTTCATTTGTTTTTGTAATTCTCTTTGTTTTTCTGTTGTGGAGACATTTTCTTTAATTTTTGACTAATTTTTGCTCTTTGAGAAGGGTTTAACTTAATTCTCATTTGTCTTTTTTGAATTTTCATGCTTCTTCTTTGAGAAGGAGACATTCGTCTTCTTTGTGCTCTGTAATTTCTTATTTGTTGAGGAGTCATTTTTCTCTTTTTAGCAATTCTATCTTTTCTTCTTTGCATAGGAGGAATTCTTTTGTAGGGACGATATATATGACCATGTCCATGTCCATGTCCATGTCCATGTCCGTGTCCATTTCCGTGTCCGTGACCATTTCCATGTCCATGTCCGTGACCATTTCCATGTCCGTGTCCGTGACCATTTCCATGTCCATGTCCGTGTCCGTGACCATGTCCATGACCGTGTCCGTGTCCGTGACCATGACCTATTTTTCCACCAGAACCTCCTTTTTTACCTCCTGATCCTCCTCTTCTTCCACCGGATCCACCTCTTCTTACGGATCCTCCTCTTCTTCCACCGGATCCACCTCTTCTTACTGATCCTCCTCTTCTTCCACCGGATCCACCTCTGCTTCCACCAGAACCACCTCCTCTTCTTGCCTGTAATAATGGACTTCGTCTAATCCTGATTTTGATGATTTGATTGGTATTCTTGATATTTTAGGTTTTCTCACTGCGAGAGTAATGGATTGTTTAGGTGTTATTATATTTGATTTTGTAACTAATTTTTTAAATATTCCTTCATTTTTTTTTGGATTTACTTCTTCTTTTACTAATTCAGATGTGGCAAATGCAATTAATAAAATTAAAATTAGACATTTCATTTTATGATTTTTTAAATTTTATGAGCTTATATATTTTTTATTTAAGATTTCAATATTTTAATTGATAAAGATTCTATTTTTTTAAATTTTTTTTTAATTAATTTAATTATTTTCTAAAAAAAAATTAATTAAAAATTAATTTAAAAAATAAAAAAACTGTTTTTTAAAAACTTTTTCGATATTCAAATACAAAATTAAAATAGGGTTCAAAAATTTAAAAATATAAATATATTATTATATAAATATAAAAATAAATAATTAAAATATTAATAAAACATTTATTAATATAATTTTTATATTTATTTAAAAGTTTGGGGTTTGGGGTTGGGGGATTGGGGATTGGGGATTGGGGATTGGG